>CATKWJ010000307.1:0-18598 GCA_949825065.1 Odontocerum albicorne | reverse complement strand
CGTACATGTCGAATATATGTATAAGTTTTAAAGCTTATCCATTGTAGGAAGCCTACGGCCATTATGCTTTATGGTCAACACGGGACCCCGGGCCGTACGTTTGTATCCCCTGATCGCTCCTATATTATCGAAAAAACCGAGATTTCATTTAAAAGATAGCGGTTTTATAATATCCGGGATCGCTGGAGACGAATATCTGAATTATTAATATCCTCCTTTTTTTTAAGAAAATATTAAATCCGATCTTTAAATTCAAATGATTGAAGCAATTATGGTAATTCTCAAACGCGATATTTAGATTAACGTCATAGCTTCAACCTTTGTGTTTTCTTCACATATCGACAGGTTTTGAAAAAAGCGCATAAGAAATGTAATTGTTTAGGATGAATGCAAAGTAAAGATTGTTGTTTTAAGTAGGGTGAAAAATACCCCAGTATAGTTGGTTTGGTCACGTTTAACTAATGAGCGAAAAAACAATGACTTGAAAAATATATAATAACATACAATACGAAGCCGTTATGATGGAATTTTAGATAAGAGATCTGTATGAGAAGATCTACGAATGTAGAATAAATGATAACAACAGTTGACTTTCTCTGTGGTCTTGTTGGTATGCTAATTGATTCTTAACCTGGTGAGGGGGGAGGGGGAGACAAGTTCAAATCTAGATTTTTTTTAAATAATTCCAGTCTGGTTATCATTTAGGGCCTCTATATCGGACGTATGCGTCACCCTTTAATATGTGTAGATATTTGTTTTCTTGGATTGCCTTTACGGATGTATAAATTCCTGTTAGATGATAACAATATTGTAGGTGTATTCTTAATGTTTGATACTTAGTTGTATTCGATATATTTGTTTGGGATATAATTTGATGTAAATTTGATACTTGAAATTCTTGGCTTTCGTTAAAATATTAATGTTTGTTGTGGTTCCGCGCGGCATCGCGACCGCAGTGGAAATGTAGACTTATGGACGGCATCGAGACTAGATCGATGACCGGTCGGTTTAAGCATTGCGCAAACCTCGCGAAAATTATTGAATTTCGCTAGGTGTGAGCGCTTGCGATGACCGACTGACCGTTCATAAGAGGGGTCCCTTTCAATTTTAAATATAGCTGGATATAGGTCTTTTTAGATATCACGATACTCGCTTGCGGGTATAGAGATCGGGGAGAAACCCATTATACCGGTTACGGGCGCTGTGTGCTGTGCGGGCGTAACGCGTCATCGTGCGCGCTGAGAGGCGGGCCTTTAGGGCCGATCTACATATTTACCTTGTAAATATAAAAAGTGGAAAGTGAGTGCGAATCGAACGCTTAAATATTGTGAACAGTGGTTGTGCCGTTGCGTACGGGAGTGCCGTGTGATATCTGCGCGGAAAGACGCAAACATGCAGAACGGGGTCGTGTGTGACCTGGTGAACGGACTATATGTGCCGCGATCCCCCGCGGGACCGGCGGCACAAAAGTGGGAAACTCCACGGGCCCCTGCCAAAAGAAGGCAGGAGGCCGGCCCAGAAGAAGTTCCGCTGGTGAACAAATTCGCCTGCCCTCCGCGAGGAAGTCGAGGAGGACACCCGGCGTAGCGCGCAGGGTGCAATTAAGCAAATCGGAAAATACCGCCAGTGGTAATCACCCTCGGTGACCTCTCACACGGGAGTCTCATTGGCCTAATCCGCGAATTCGCGAAAGGCCAATTCGAATTAAAATACGCGGGAAAGGGGACCGCGAAAATCACGGTCCACTCCGTTGAGGACCACGACTCCCTCGTCCAGGGCCTGGACGCAAAAAATAAATATTTTCACACGTTCACGAAAGTGGACGATAAAACGAAAAGGACGGTGATCACAGGACTGCCAGAGATACCCACGGAAGAGATCGCCAGTGACCTCTCCGCCCAAGGATTTCCAGCGCAAAAGGTCCGTCAAAATGACGACCAAAACAGGCGCGCCCATGTACCTTGCCCATTTTGGGAGGGAAACCGACATGGGTAAACTTAATGCCACGCTGAGATTCCTCTGCTACTGCAGAGTGACTCTCGTCAAATACCGGCCGAGGAAAGGCCTAGGTACCCAATGCTTCCGGTGCCAGTCACTGGGGCACGCCTCATCCAACTGCCACCACCAGGCACGGTGCGTCAAGTGCACCGAGTACCACCTGACGGGCCGAGTGTCCCAAGACCAAAGAGTCACCGGCTACATGCGCAAACTGCGGCGGGGATCATCCCGCAAACTATTCAAAATGCCTACGAGACAGGCGTACGCGGAGTCAATCGCCCGCCGGATGGCACCGCGTGTGACGCCGGGACGCTCATGGAGCGGCGTCGTGACGGGTAAGACGCCCCCTCCCCCAATAATAAACCAGGCGACCGCGCAGGGCACCCGTACTGTGCGACCTACCACTGACGCAATTTCTCACGGAATTGCGCCATACACAAATGTGCAGTATGAAAATGCACAATACGGACACACACAGCGCGAAAACCGCGCACACCCGAGGGACCCGAGGAACGGCCGCCGACCGCCGCTGCTGCCGACTCCAGAACCCGCCGGACCGAGCCGCGTGGGCGGCGAGAGGGCGGAGCTGACACAGATCGTCCGCCTTCTCATGCAGATGAGCCCGAGGTTGGCGCAATGCAGGGACAAACTCGAGAAGGCGCTTCTCATCGCCGAGCTAATGGAGCAGCTCGATGGCTAGAGTGGGGGCCCCGACCTGCGCGACATCCTCCCGCGGGAGACTCAGAGCCCTCACCTGGAACGCCAGAGGACTATATGACAAGGTGGACGAGCTCATGCTTCTGATCGGTGAGAAAAACATTGACATATTACTCATCACAGAAACACATCTGATTCCAAGCAGACATCTGAGAATACCCGGCTACGCCCTTTATCGCAATGATCGCGCTACTAGGGGAGGAGGCACGGCGATCCTGATTAGAGATACCATACCTCATACACTCTTATCGGATTCCACCTGGATTGCTCTAGAAGCAACTGCGGTCAGACTAGAAACTGACGGCAATCCGATCACACTCATAGCAGCATACTGCAAATCCAGCAGGATTCTTGACACTCAGGATCTGGAGAGGGCTCTCGCGATGGGATCGCGGGTCTTATTGGCCGGCGACCTTAACGCGAAGCACTCCGCGTGGAGCCAGGGAAGAAAGAATACGAACGGAGATACACTCTTCAAATTCATTGAGTCAACGCACCACGCACTACACCACCCCGACAAGCCCACTCGATATGGAACGACACGGCAGAGCCCGTCCACTCTGGACCTGGTGATCACAAAGGGTAACCCGGGGGTTGCCGGACTGGAGGTGATTAATGCACTTTCATCGGACCACCTTCCGGTATACTTCACCATAGGGGAGCGTATTATCTGCCCCCCAAAAACGGTATACGATTACCAGGCCGCGGACTGGACGGGCTACAAGACACACATTAACACACAATTATACTTATCATCATCCACGTTCAACTCGCCGGAGGCCATAGATGACGCGGTCGACACCATGACACACATCATCGAAGAAGCTCGTGATACCTACATACCACTTAAAAATATAACTCCACACCGTGCCAAACTTCCGCCGGAAATCATCACACTTATCCAAATTAAAAACAGACTCCAGAAACACTACAGAGGTACATACCATCCCGCAGATAGAATAGCGTTAAACTCACTGCGGAACGAAATCAAAAAACATATTAGAGAACACAAAAACACCGAGTGGAGCACAAAATTAGCGGACATCAAACCAGGGGCAGACACTCTTTGGAAGATCGCAAAGGGATTTAAGAAGCGATTCGAAGACATACCACCACTCCACACCTCCACACACATTGCCACATCGCACGAAGAAAAGGCCAATGCACTAGCAGACGCATACGAGCACACTTACACGTTAACATCGCACTTTCGCGACGCAGACACACACCGCACAGTACAAGAAACACTCGACGAATTCAATACTCGTTCCGCAGACATTGCACAACACGAATATACGCTCACAACACCGGCGGAAGTCCAGAAAATCATTAAAAGCCTCAAAAACAAGAAAGCACCAGGATTAGATCACTTACACAATACACTAATTAAACATATCCCGACACGCGCAATCATACAACTAGTCAAGATATTCAATGCGTGCCTACACACCGGTCACTTCCCTCCAAAATGGAAAACGGCCGTAATAATCCCGTTACACAAACCAAACAAGGACAAAAACAACCCATCCAGCTACAGACCCATAAGCCTCCTCCCGGTACTTGTAAAAGTCCTGGAGAAGGTGATACTGAACAGATACACTCCTTATCATACCCAGCACAATACTCTACGACACGAGCAATTCGGATTTAGAACAAAGCATTCCATCGTACACCAACTCACCCGCGTGGCCGAGGACGTGTCGATGGGCTTCAACATGAATTATTACACGGGAATGGTCCTGCTGGACCTAGAGAAGGCCTTCGACACGGTCTGGCACGACGGTTTAGTACACAAGCTGATTTAGACCGGTACACCGTCTTACATCATATAAATCCTCAAATCATACCTATCCGATCGACACTTTGTCGTTCGGGTGAGTGGGAGGCTCTCCACCCCCAGAAATATCCCAATGGGCGTACCCCAGGGCAGCCTTATTGGACCGCACCTATTCACTCTTTTCACGCACGATAACCCGGTACCGAAACAGTGTTCCGTTGCTCTCTTCGCAGACCACGCTGCCTGCTACGCGCGATCAATACGCCCCCTCAGGGCAAGCCACTACCTCCAAGATGCCCTGGATATCTTGGCGGACTACTACCGGAAATGGCACCTAAAAATAAATGACAGCAAGGCCGAAGCGGTCATGTTTATAAGAAGGACGGTGGGCAACCTCCCTCTCCTGAGGATGGGCAACAGCGCAGTAGAATGGCGTTAGTCGGTCAAATACCTCGGAGTTCATATGGACTCCCAATTGAGATGGACCCTCCACATGAAGGAGGCACGAAAGAAAGCATTCGCAGCCTTCGCTGCGCTGAGACCCATCTTCAACAGAAACTCATATTTATCACGGAAAAACAAACTACTGGTGTACAAGCTCCTAGTGCGTCCGGTAATCACATACGCGGCACCCGTCTGGAACAGCGCCCACATTCACTTACACGAAAGGCTCCAGCCGGCACAGAACAAAGCACTCAAGATCATTCACAAGACAATGCCGGGCGCAAATCTTAAAAAGCTACACCAGAGAACAAAAGAGTACTCCATCAAGGAGTACTGCGACAAGATGACACTGGACTTTTACAACAAAATTTATCTAAACTCGCACACGAACCCGCTCATCGCAAATCTCGGACGACAAAAAAGACTGGATGAACTACCCTTCAGATACAAACACAGACTCCCACACCACATAATTCTCAGCCGGCCTGAGGCGGAGCAGAACCACGAGCAAGACGAGGGCCCGGGAGGGCAAGCGTAACAGGGCCCCTACTACTACCAATATACCATCAAATAACTAGCATCTAACAAACGACAACCTGATCCTGCCCAGTGTTTAACATTTCAGATCCAGAGGAGGAGCGCTCGAGAGACACGCCTCCAGGACTGGTGAGCGGCACGCGGACCAAAGAGGACAACCAGGGGGGGCGAAGCATCGCCCCTGGACTTCGAGTAACATTATATACACTTCAACACTCACACTCCACTAACAAGCCGAATGTGTTAATATCACAGAACGGTAGAGCCCAGAGGTCCTCTGAAGCTCGACTTCCCTCGGTGAGTTTTCTGCGGTTTTCTCACCGAATATGTCTTCAATACATATGCGAATGCGGGGATGCTCCAATCACACAGGCCGCAGCCGATACCTTCCCATCCCCACACTACACATACACCTGATATAAATAAGTTTATGTATATATTTCCCTGTTGATTGATTGTCGAAGGTCTATGCTATTGACGTCTACATTTTTCGGTTATCAGCCTGCAGTCCCTCAGACGGTAGTGAAGTACGGGATAGAGAGCAAAGAAAGCTCATGAAGCCTCGCCGCACGCTACGTCTTTGCGCTTTCTTCGCGTTCTTCTCCAGCATCGTCACCTCAACTCTACCGTCTTCACCATCGTCGCTTCACTGAGACCCCCGGGAGGAGCGGGAGGACGCCCAACCTAAACTGCGCCACCAGGGCCGCTGACATGAGCTGTCGTATCCCTTTGAGTATAGTCACCATGCCCAACTATGGTTGATTCAATTCGGATTAAGGAAAGCAAGAGAGATCAAAAGGCTCATCGAGCCTAAAAATAAAACAGAGATTATCACACAAATACTTAATATAAGTATACACATATAAATAACACAATCACACATATGACACAACAGTGGAAAAGGCATTCCCTCAAATCACTGACAAAAGATCGCTGATGCAGTAAGATGCGCACGTTTTAAAAATCTATTAAAAATTCAAGAACTCGTTTTCTTCTTCTTCTCATTTTAAATATATTACTACCTACACTATACTCTACTGTGTTTTACTTTGAGACCTGCTACAACCTGCCATAAGAGGAATCTCTTCACCATTGCTAACTTCTCTCATCGATCTCACGCCTTTTGGAATTGACCTGAATTCTCCGAGCATTGCGCAGCAACCATCGCACCTATTTACAATTCTTTGTACCCGGTGCGGTACAGCCTTTTTAACACTATCTGGTTAGTTGTAAGAGATAGACACAATAACAAAAAAGTATGTATGTCGTGATCCACAAATTTGGCGCTATATTCACTGTACCTTCTACTTTATGGAAATGGCAGGATGATATGATTGTTTATGTAAAAAAATATTTGTTACCACAACTTTAACGCAAGACTGTCCAAATAGTATAGTTTTGAATTTATTGTGTTATATTTTTTCAGTATTGTACTGTATATTTTTGTACACAGTACAACCTAGTGGGTGTATTACTACGTGACAATCTCTTTCAACCTAGCAAAAATATATTAAAGAAGATTTAAATTAACACTAGAAAGGATTCGCTTAAATAAAAATGGGTGTTATAGGGATTTAAACCATGTCGAAAGGAAGGCGTTTTACTAAGTCACTGAGGTAATACTTTCTAGTTTCTTTTTTTGTAATTATGAATAAAAAATAGTTTGAATATTGATGATAAAATAAGACAGGATAATTTTCTAAAACACAATATTCGCAAAAAACCTTTTTTCGTACAAATTGTGTCGAAGTCTAATGTTGATCGCATTTTGACGAAATGCAGAATTAATATGATAGATAAGCATATTTTTTTATTTCAAAAATAATTTTGACGACCTCCGTGGCCTGGTGGTAAGACACTTGTCTGCCGATCCGGAGGTTGCGAGTTCGATCCCCGCTGGAACCCAGATTTTTTTAAATAGGATTCCAGTCTGGTTAACACTTAGGGCCTATAAAAAAAAATCTTTCTGGTTGGTTGGAAGAGATTGCCACATGGCAATAAACTCGCCAGGGTAAAAAAATAATAATAAATAAATAATAATTTTATTATCATAATTTTTCTATTACTCGTATTGAAGGTAAATTTTTAAGGGAACAACTCCTAACGACTTTTTTTTAATTGTTTCTTAGTTTGTAACCACGTTATTCTAATGACATATGACATTGATTTACTATGCCCAAGTCACTAAAAGCAAATACTCTATATTTATGATACTTCGAAATATCCCAAACGTTTAAAATTTCAAGGGTACCAAGCGGAGAGAGGTTACGTTTCTTAACTCTATTTTGAATAATTTGCTACGTTCACAAATTTACATTTATTCGGAAAAGAGTAAAATTAAAAAAAAGTCATGGTTGGTTAGTTTAATAAGAAATGTTTTTGAACAATTAAGATGTCATCGTCATCACTATCATCATCATCACACCATGCCCCTATTATGAAAGTAGGAAATAACATACTATATATCCACTTTATTATATCCTGGCATACATCTTTAGCTTCTGCCAGGCCCTTACATTGCATCATGCATACTCGGCTATTATAAAGACATCTCACTCTTCTTTCTATCAAAATTTGATACACTTGTCGTGCATCGTTTTAAGATTTCCCCTAACTTTTGACATATTTTTACTAATTTATGTTATTTTAATGCTCTTTTTTATATTTAACTACTTAAAAAATGTGTTTGGTCTTTAGTGCTATTATTTGTTGTGAATGTGTAAATATTGTACTATACTAAATCTCCTTTTCATTGTTTATAGTGTAACTAACCATCATTATCATCATTCTGTCGTGTATCTGATGGCTGAGCATTTTGGCTCCCATGATACCCTCTACCGACTCCTCCTTGTAGTTGTTAAGGGTAGTCCAGTTGTGTCTTCCACTAACCGAGTCCAACAAACAGGGATTATTTTTCTTGTACGTCGTCCTTTCACGCTTTTCGTAAGCACAAACCTCTCCAAACAGTCTCCTTGGCTACGACAAATGTGCCAACTCGCCGAAGGTATACTCGTATTGTCGACAATCTATCAGCGATCTTATTCTTCGAGAATAGAGGCGATAATTAGCTTTTTTATTCGTGGATTTCGTAACATCCTTCTCCACCATCATATTTCAAATGCCTTTATTCAACGTCTCTCACTTGCCCTTAGAGTTCATATCTTCATTCCATTTATGAATATTGCGAAGATGAGAGACCCAAAAAGGCGCATTTTTTTCGTTTTGGTTTTGGTGATAGTTCTGCTCTTCCATATATTTTCCATAACCAACCACAACGATGTTTAAAACGATTTAAATCATCTTCTTCTTTTATGAGCATGCGACAATTAAATTTGAGATATATATTAACACAACATATCGTTGTCGTTGCTTGGCCTCGTAGCCGAGGATCCCCTCGCCCCACCAACGTCAATCTTGAGTTGATCTTCCAGTCGATCATGTGAGAAAACAGCCCGATCATAGATGCGCACTCTCTCTGTCTCTCTCGCCGATGTCAAAGACATGTGGAACCTGCTAAGTTGTGTGGCAATTCTGACGCATTTTTGTAGCACGCTGACTATTTCTGTATATAAGAATATTGAAAAAAAATCGCAAAAAAAATCTATATGTTTAAAAAAAGTTTATATATAATAATAATTCCACATGGTTCAGAGCGAACATCAAAAGGAAATGAATCAACCCAATTGGGTTCCGACACAAATCCTCTCGGTGGCTTAATTAACCCAAACTTCAAAGGATGTCAGATACTTAAGATAGTTAGGACAGGTTTAAGTTGATCAATACCGTTTACATTGACCAAAATACTTGATTAAAGGAAATCAGGCTCAAGATTATTTGCTTTCATTTGCCCTTGGAGTTCTCTTGTTATAAATATGAGCACAATCCCAATCGAATTTAATATAAAGACAACAAAACTTATACATCATTTAAGAGACTGAAATGTTACATTTAAAGAAAACATAATGAATACATAAACTGATGCTAAGATGATAGTGCACAACAGGTTTTAAGTACAATCTTTCGTGTATGTGAGTGAAACGTGGACATATGAAATAAATGCTGTAGAAATGCTTGCACTCGGAAGAATACATGGGGTAACAATGTTTGACAGAATACAGGAGAAAGTGATTAGGGATGAGTGGGATTTTAATGATGATGGATTGAATAAGATTAAGAAAACCTTTTTTAGATGTTTGTCGATGCAACACAAATAAAACGCATATGCTGTGCAAATGTTTGTGGAAAGCGTGGTATAGAAAGACTAAGAAAAGTATGACGGATAATGAATAAAATAGTAAATTTCCTAATTAATGGAATTTTCATTACGAGTATAATGAATTTTAATTTGTATTTATTTTTATAGTGTGTAAGATCTGAGTAGTTAATGTGGAAATACGACTGTTTTCCAACAAAGGGGTTGCCTTTTTTCGGTTTTCTATGTTAACCGATTATTTAAAAACGTTTCAACCTTAAGTTTTTCTTAAATACCTTATTGTTTGGAAGACATATTGCGTCAAGCAAATAAATTCACCAGGTTGTAAGAAATAATAAGTGTCTGTTTATAACAAGAGTGTACTCTATTACTAAGAAATAAAAAAGCTTTGGGAATGGTAAATTATTAAATTACGAGTACATTAAATTTTCATGTATGTTTATAACAAGTGTTCGATAAGTATTTATTAGAAGAAGAAAAAGATATGTGTAAATATTTACTAAAGTTTAAGTTACTGGGTTTAAATAAGGTACAGAATCTCATATTTTTAAATCGCAACGTTGCTTTGGTTTTCACTTTGGTGACACTTTTAACTTGTTAAGGGTAAAAGAAACCCCACTTGTCTCCACGATATTAAATTTCACTGCGTACATAACATATCATACACACTATGTAATAAACATACACACCAAAACAAAATATCCTTGTCAGCCTTAGCGAAAATAACATATCATGTTACTTATTTGCATGATACGAATAAAACTAATATACTATTCAAATAAAATATGATTTTATTTCAATACCTTTTTTGTTTATCTGTTATGTTACACATGCATACCATCATGCCGATTCCCTGTTGAGGTATGAAGATAGAACAAAACACCAGACTTTCCTATCTCAATACACATATTTGGTCTCTTCCCAAGCAATACACCTTCTCATACAACAACTAAGATTTTTCTGACTTCTTACATTTCTTTCATTCAAAAACTCATTCGCTTGATATATCCATGCTTTCCTTGGTTTTCTGCTACCATGCCTTCTACACACATTTGCACTGTATATCGGTTTATTTGGTATTTTTACATTAATTCGTTCCACGTACCAAAACATCTCACAGTTCTTCTTCGTCTTACGTCTTAAGTCCATATACATCTATTATCATTTCATTCCGTATTCTGTTATATTTTGTCCCCCATGTATTCTTATCCGTGTACGCTTTCTTATACAATTGTTTCGGTTCCTTTCAGTCTTTTTTCACGTCCACGTTTCCCTCCCGTTCATCAACGTTGGTACTTAAATACTGTTGTGGACACTTTAGCAGATTTTTATATTTTCCGGTTCAAGTTTAAATGTTTTAGTGACTCTTTTTCTATCGCTACACGCCGTTCGATATCCCTCGTAATTAGCATTTCGAGAAAATAAAATCTCAATAGTAGCATTTGTCAAATTGATCTTATCTTATTATACATTGCTCACTCATATTATAGCATTTACTTTTCCTTTTACAATTTTCTATCCCCATGATGGATATTTATCGTTGAAAATGAATAATTTTGATTAAATAATAATTCAATAAATAAACCACTCCATACAAATCAGTTAAGAAAGAAAAAGAGAAAAAAATTGAAGTACGTGCTCTTAATTTGATCTTATATGAAGTACGTGCTCTTAATTCGATCTAATTTGAAGTACGTGCTCTTAATTTGATCTTATTTGAAGTACGTGCTCTTAATTTGATCTCATTTGAAGTACGTGCTCTTAATTTCATCTAATTTGAAGTACGTGCTCTTAATTTGATCTAATTTGAAGTACGTGCTCTTAATTTGATCTAATTTAAGAATTTTAAGAACAAAAATGTTTATAGGAGTTTTCTCTGTGGAAATTGTTCAATATTTCAAGCAAATTACTAGATAAACAAACAATAACATTAAATTATATATTTTATAAAAAAATAAAAAAAAAGTACAACAATATCTGACAGCCATAAATAAAAGCGTCTACAACTAAGGTTGGATACTCGAGCAATGAACTGGAAGTACACTTCAGGGCTGTTTTCAATTCGATCATGATATCTAAAGTTGATGACCTTCGTGGTCTAGTTGTAGGTCGGTTTCATACATATCGAATACATTTATTATTTCTAATTGATCCAATAGGACGGTGTATTATAATTGAGCTTGGCCGTTTCTGGTTGTGTGACATGTAATTGTCTACATCTAAATGTAAAAAAATATAGGCACTTGAAGACTAGCCTTTTTGGGAGGTTTAATGATTATATATGAGCACTATACACATACACTATAATGCATCTAAATCCGAATGTATCATATTACTGTCACATATCGTAAGATCCATAAAGGTTTTGGGAGGTTTAATGATTATATATGAGCACTATACACATACACTATAATGCATCTAAAGCCGAATGTATCATATTACTGTCACATATCGTAAGATCCGTAAAGGTTTTGGGAGGTTTAATGATTATATATGAGCACTATACACATACACTATAATGCATCTAAAGCCGAATGTATCATATTACTGTCACATATCGTAAGATCCATAAAGGTTTTGGGAGGTTTAATGATTATATATGAGCACTGTACACATACACTATAATGCATCTAAAGCCGAATGTATCATATTACTGTCACATATCGTAAGATCCATAAAGGTTTTATTGTTATCTTCCCATGGTAAGTTTCTAAAATTTTATTAGCAAAGATTTATTTCTAAATATATGCAAATGCGGGGAATCATTAAATTTAATGACTACATTGACAACCTTCGTGTCCTTACACTCAAGTTATATATTTTTATTTTGTAATATTTTAATATGTCAATAAAAATGGGCTCGAATCCCGAGTAAAAGCGTCTTTCAGAAGAGTGCTCTGAACGTCAATACATAAATTGTCATTTTATTATTTTTGTAATTGGAAGAGATTGGCTGTTCACAATAAAATACTCGTATATTAATTCGGAGATGTCGTCATTATTTTGTCTTGTTTTATGGGACTAAGGGTTCCTACTTAGTTTTGTGCATGTTTTTTCGGTATGAAAAACATAAAAAAGTATAGAAATAGTACATTTTGCCATCGTTGAAGTTGTTTTTGTTTGACAGAAGGTTAAAAAATATTATCATTACACTTTTATTCGCCATTAATAATACAGCCCATTCTCTGAACACTCATGGCACAAATATTTCTGTTTAGGTGAAGCTTTCTTTCAAAGAGCTGACATTTTCGTATAAAAGGTGGTCAATGGATTTTTATAGACATACATAAAAGTAAGAAAAACTCCATGCTATCTGAATAAACTGGCCGTAATTGGAATTGAATTTATCTTCGCAGAATATCTCAGAATGACTCAGAATCGATAGATACGCATAGTTTGTCCACAAAAGAGTTATACCACATTAATGCCGCGGTTTTTATAAATATTGAACAAACAAACAAACAGTACGAATCCCTTATACTATTTTCTATACAAGTCATGTTAAAGTACAAGATTAAAAGCTCATGAATTATGCACATTTTTTGTGAAGACTTTATTTTTTGATTCGATTATCTCCTCTACGCGCCACTTGTGTTATTTCCGTGAAATAAATGAAGAAAAACATTAAGGTGGTCTTAGTAGGCATTCCAGACGCAGACAACAAAAAATAATATTTCACATCTTTGCGTTTTGAATTCAAATGAGATAAAACTTAGTGTAATAATTTAGGTCCCGCGCCGCCTGGCGGTCGGGGCTAAAAGCTAACGCAATATTAAGTTGATTCAGAGTCACGCAAGAGGGACGGAAAACGCGGCTGAGCAGGTGAACACTTGCCGCTGCAATAAATGATATGGGGGTTACGTGTCGCACGTTTTGAATATTTTGTACCCTTATTGTACCCCGAAATATCTCAAATGATTTAGTATCCCTTGGCATATTTAGATAGCCTAAATCTTAAAATGTTTCCGAGAAAATGTATTGAATTTTTATTGATGTTTTTAGCTTTTATTTGTTGTGGGCTTTGTTTATATACTTTCATTTTTTTAAATGGCTATTCACAAAAAAATTGGGTTTTGTTGGTAGTGCTTCATGATGAGTTAAGTAGGTTCATTGATAGAATATGTACTAGAAACAGAATCGCAGTAAGCTCTCGCTATCAAAATTAAAAATAAAACCGCGTTTATCAAATAAGAATTCAAATTTTATATATATGTTATTTTAGCTTTATAAATATTTAAACATTATTTTGACTCGTCAACAATTTTTCAATTCCATTAGAAAGAAAAAATCTGAAATTCATTAATGATAACTTAAATTTATCATTTAAAGTGAATGCAACGCCATGCAAGCTTTTTCTCAGAAAATAATAACTATTTTTGGATATCTCAAAAATATTAACTCATCTATTATTAATGTTTGTTATCAACAATTTAAAAAACTTTTTAACTTAGCCTTCCTGGAAGACCCTCCTAATTTAAACCAATTGCATCCACTTTATCGCAGCCAATCAATCAATCCTAACTTCTTCTCTTCACCTATTTGGAAATATTTTCATGAGTCTGACAGTGGATTGTTACCACCATGCGAACCTCCACTGTTATCAATCTTTCGTTTATCTTGCTAATGTTTTATTAAGTTTAATTTCTTTCATACTAATATTGAGATCATTAGGGAGTTAAATACTTCGCTAACCTTGGATCCCTAGCAAATAACACAGTCGCTATTGGAGAGAAAATAAAGTAAAAAAAAACAGCTTATAAATGTTACGTTGGCCTATCAATCCGGCTAAAATTTCCATTGCTTTCACGTTGCTCCAGGATTTTAATGTATAAGACATTAAATATACTTGTGTTATGGGTCCGAGTGTTAGGCATTCACGAGAACTGACGAGGTATATTTAGAGAAGGCCAAGATCCACCCAGGGCTGTAAAACTAGGGAAGATGACGATTAAAATCACAGCCTTAACTTAAGCCCGTCTACGAATATTGGCTTTCTGAAAATGGAAGTGAAAGAATATACTAACTTAGTTTAAAGTTTATAAAATTATACCTTTATTAAAAAAATATAGAAAATTTGGTCTTTGAACTTATAAGGAGAGGTGGAATGAAAATATGGAACACATTCTCCATAAATTAATTCTTAGTAGAGTTATTCTTATGCATACTTGCAATAAGTACAGAGGCTTTTCGACGTTGTACTTATTTGCAGTTTCCTTCGACACAATTGAAAACATTAAAATATCTTGATGTTTTTTTAATACAATAAATAACGATGGTAGAAACACATTGTGAACATATCAAATCAACAAACAAAGGTGCGCCATGTCTTCTAGTCTCTGATAAACGTTATCTTAATTAAGTACGAGTATATTAAGTTCTATATACCTTGTCTTGTTTAATTCCGCTGCAAACATACGAGAAGTATAATTTGGTGACAATGATGTGCTGCATCGATTGTCAAGTCTTGACTAAAGTTTGTTATGTTCGAGGGGTTAATTCATTTGGGCATCACTTGTTTTGATAGTTTATATACGAGTAATGCGTAACTGTTTCGAAAATGAGCATAGACTATGTTAATTTTCATTATCAATATGTTTTTTTATTTATAAATACATTTTCAAACTGTTTCAATGCAGTCATTCTACTTATATGGATTTATTTGAAAGGATCTCTTCTTTTCTTATATATTTCATGCAATAATATACTCGTATATCATCATCATTCATTTTACATCATGCCCCTATTGAGATAGGCAAAGAGAACATAACTCCACTACATTCATGAGTTTTGATCACCGTAATGTTCTTGGCAAGAAGTAAACTTGAAAGTCGTATTATTATATTAAATTACCATTTCATTGAAAACAATACAACCTGAAGGGCTAATTGTCGAGTAGCAATCTCTTCCAGTCAACCAGAAAAATCTTAAGAAAGCCTAGAGTGAAACCCAAATTTAAAATAAATCGAGATCTAACGGGAATCGAGACCGTTACTCCCGAGTTGGGAGACATGCGTCTTACCATCTAAAAAAATAAGAGCAATATAGTAATTAAAAACATTGAATTATTGGGTATTTTTATTTAGTTTGATATATGAAAATCTTCGTCTTTATTTTTAATATAAAAAAACGCAATCCACCTGGAAGGACGAGAACACGTAATTGTATAAAGGTAAATTATTTCCACAGAAAACGTGTCAATACAATACGACAAAAGTTTAGCAAGTTATAAACTCGATTAAGTGTAAAAGTTGTGACCATAACGACACTGCGGGGAACGTACTTAGAATGTAGCGACACTCGTTAAAGTGGTGGGCTGGCTTAAAAAATTCAGGAGATTCAATTGAAAAAGAGACTGGTCTGGCCGCACAAAAGGAGCCATTAATACTATTTTAATGACTGTAGGAGCAATTTTGTATCTTCAAAAATGGAAGTTTTTATGATCTTGCATATTTTTTTTATATATTGTAATATAACGATCGATATTTTTGGTACTTTTTCGCATAAAAACTGTAAAAGCTTCTAATTCTTAAGTAATATGACTTTTTTCATTATATAGTGATAACATTTTCCTTTTTTTTTCGAATCTTAATCTTCAACATATTCAAATTTGTAATTTAGACATTTTTAAAAGCGTGACCGGGCTACAATTTGGTATTCGGCTCCAGTAATCAAGAGTAAGGGCTTAGAACCAACGTAGCAGGCACGCATCTTGTATTATTGCCCGTAATTGAATATATTGGTACCCATACGAACATAATACTACGAATATGTATAGACAACACTTCCACGCATACTCGCTGTGTGAGAGTATTGTTAGTATTAACGAACTTTTTGATTCCCTTTTTTATTTTGTTGTAGGCACCATCGGGAATTGTACTCAAAATCTCTGAGTGGGAATTAAGCGTTAAACCAACAGGGCCACGGATGTTGTCATTTTTATTTAATAAAACTGGAAGAAACCAAACTTAAACTGCGCCATTGCCGGTCCCAAGCCCGGATGAGAAAGGAGGAGGGATCATGGGTAAGGCCAGCAACCTGCCCATGATAACAATATATACGCTCACAGACCTGCTCACACAGCCTCGGACAAGGTAATGAAAAAGGTAACGACCAAAGCTAAGAAAAGGACTACGATTCTAAAAACAAACCTAACTAGACTGGCATGCTGGAACATAATGTCCTGGAGAAATCGAGACCCAGAAATTCTGCATGAATTGGAATCCCACAAAATCGACATCTGCGGGGTATCAGAAACCAAGAAGAAAGGACAAGGAACTGTAAAATACCCTAATTATATTCTTATATACAGCGGAAAAGAAAAGAGTTGCAGGTCACACTCGGGAGTCGGACTACTGCTTAGAGATAACTATGAAGATCATATTGAGCATATACTATAGATTATATAAACCACCGCCTCCTAAAAGTCACTGTTAAGCTAAAAAACTCGAAATTCCACCTCATAAGCACCTATGCCTCAGATATTTCCAGACCAAGGGAAGATACCGAAGAGTTCTACGAACAGCTCCAGACCACCATAGACAACATACCAACACAGGATTAAATCATCATATTGGGAGACTTAAATGCTAGAATAGGCAACTAAAAGCTAGACGGAATCAAACAAATCTACAATGAGCCAACCTTAAATGACAATGGAGAAAAATTAATAGAGTTTTGTGCCAGAAACGAAATGAGGATTAAAAACACCTTCTTCCCTCATAAAAACAACACAAATATACGTTCGTCAACACACGAGGTGAGAAGTCCATTATCGACTTTATCATAACTAATAGATCTATCAAACCATCCAGATCATCGACGTGAGAGCACTGACATCTGCAAATGTTGGAACTGACCATCACCTTGTTCTCTGTAAGCTGAGTATTGAAATACCAAAATAATCAGCAAACTCAATATAGAATCCATTGGCGATAACAGCACTCGTCTACTATATCAAAATAGATTGTCCCAAAATCTTATTGACAATCCAATAGTAGATTCCAATGATGTTAATCAAGCATGGAAAAAGATAAAATCAGAAATTGATAAAGCTGCCACGGAGGCTCTAGGAAAAAGAAACATAAATGTCAAGGCGAAGAAAAACACCAAACCATGGTTTAATGACGATGTACGACACCTCGCAGAGGATAAAAAAAGTTACTTGACTTATAGAAGCAACCCATCTAGAGAAGAATACGCCAAATATGTAACTGTTCGAAACAAAGTAAACTCCGAAATCAGAAAAATAAAAGAAGAATATTGGAGAAAGTTCACCAAATATATGGAGCGTGATCTCTATGACGCCCAAAAGAAAGTATGGAAGATGCTAAGAGATAAAAAGAAACCAATTAATGAATACGCTCAAACTAACAAGATTTATATAGCGTAATGGGAAAAATATTTTAGATACCTGTTTAACAGAACATCTCCACCAGCAACCCCAGATATAATAATTGACGAACCCACGACATTGGAGGAGAGTGAAATTAGACAAGGAATGAAAAGACTCAAAAATAGAAAAGCTCCTGGAAGTGATAATATACCAAACGAACTCATAAAATATGGCGGCGAAGAACAATCGAAAAGTCTCCATAAACTTTACAGCTTGATCCTTGAAACTACAACAATACCAGATGAATGGAGGGCCAGTATAACGATTCCCATCTTCAAAAAAGGACAAAAATCTGATCCTGGTAACTACAGAGGAATATCTCTTTTAGGCGCATTTCTCAAGCTCTTCACCAACATCCTAAGAGTAAAATTAGAACAACAAATTGAAAATAGAGATGAACAACAAGGATTCCGAAGAAACAGATCTACTACAGATGCTATATTCATATTGCGGCAAATTAAAGAAAAGTCTTTGGAATACAACAAGACTGCTTGCTTACCTTGCTTTTATCGGTCTGACC
>CATKWJ010000306.1:0-45000 GCA_949825065.1 Odontocerum albicorne | reverse complement strand
AGTCTGACCTTTTAAGCACTGCTCTAGTAACAAATTGGGGTAATGCTGTCTGAAGAGATCCTCGGGATAAACGCGTGTATTGGAGATTAATGTAATTAGTTGAATAACAAAGAAATTTATTTTTAAATATTTTAATATGGAGTTCAATAAAATTGAGGCCGAAACCCTTATTAAACATTAAATACTTCCCATAACCCTTATTGTACACGTTTTGAATTGAAAATAAAATCCTCAAAAATTTAAATCGTGATTAATCTAAGAACGCAAGTAAATATAATTTATGTTTAGTTTCAAATACTAGAAGGATATTGTTACTGTTTGCTAATATTGTAGAAATCGAATAAGGTTTCTCGAGTGTTGAACCTGATATAAATTTCAATATCAGGCCATTACAAACTATACACGTTGTTATTAGTCGCAGTGAACGTTGCAATTTCAATGGAAAAAGTGCAATCGATTTAGCGTTTTAAAATGCAAAGCTCGGCTACGAGGTGTAAGGGAAAACGGTGTCGGATGTAGCTTTGCTAACTGCTGGCACACTTAGCTGATGTTATCTGAAACGTGCTTTCACAAGTTTAATGTCTTCGCATACAGCTCGCTGCACTGCCTTATTTATAGCTAGATTTGACTTTTTACTTTCCTTACATAATTTTGGCCGACACTGGTACTAAGCTTTAATAGGGCGCCCCATTTTGAACATGGGGTCATGATTTTAATAAAAAACTACCACTCTTTTGGAAAAAAATGTATTTACCTTTGTGCACAAATGCGGACCAACACCATAAAAAATAATGGTTTACCGTTTTTGAGTTCGTTGATAAACTGTGGATTGTTTACGTACATTCTATCCTTTACAAATTGCCCAAGGAAAATGTCTAGAGGTGTTAAATCGTATTATTAATTAAAATTACACGGTCCAGAAATTATGTCTACAATAAAGTAATTGTTTCTCTTGCCATTTGGCATGCAGCGACCCCTTGTTGAAAGAACATATCATCCAATCCTAAAGCACACAATCCTAGGGTCTAAAAATGCCAGCTTGTTGCTGTCAGAAGTAATCGTTTTGCCATCCTCATTTTCAAAAAAATGAATTGCCCAAAAACCACATCATACCGTAACTCGACACAGATGTATTGATTGTTGTTCATAAATAAGAGGGTTTCCAAAAACACGAAAATTTTGCATATTGACATATTCGCCGATATGAATATGGTCTTCGTCGATGCGAATATGGTCTTCGCCAATGGGAATATGGTCTTTGCCGCTACAGATGATTTTCTTATAAAATTCAGCATTACCTGCAGTGTACTCAAGGATTCAATCGGCAAACATATGGCGGTGCTCATGATCTGCTGGCTTAAGTTCTTGAGTAAACTTAATTGTATGCTTGTAGATCCGTTGCATGGAGCTTTTGGAAATTAATTGAGGTTTTTGGTTTTTCGGGGACATTTTCACTCACTAGTGATATTTTCGTTATGAACAAACACTACAACCACGCATGCCTTTGCACCGGAACCAAATTTACTGATTAGGTTGCGAATTGCTGTGTCACACGATTACGAATAAAAATAATACGAAGTTCGCGAATCGTATTTATAATATAACATGAATTTTAGTAAAATGTTTGAAAGATTTTATACGTTCTTCCGTTTTGAAACGTCGTATGATGAATTTGTCTGGTGTCTAGATGACAGGTGTCAAACAAAACAATTTTATGTTTTACGGAGACAAAAACATTTGCCATAAGCACGGTTGTTTTTTTATAAAAATACTCTAGCATAAATACGATTGGTCGTTAATCAAAAAATATTTCTGATCACAAATTATCACTTATGGAACAGACATTAAAACAATGTTCCGTTTCGGTAAGCTACCTACAGATGGAAACATATACGATTATATAATTGATAATATATTATCTTCCTTAGGAAATTTCATAAAGCGCTATTTGTGTGTTGCTTAACAGCACAATAAAAATTTATGATAAGCACCAAATTAGCTACATAAAAAACATAAATTCAGTTTTAAAATGGTTTAAAAGTAAAACCAGTCCGGAAGTTAGTCCAGCAATAATCGAACCTTAGGCGCTATGTTTCTTTGAGGCGCCAATTAGAAACAACAGAGATTATTGCAAACATCTCGTGTCTCCTGACGTAGTAATTTTTTCAGTACTTTAAACACATTTTAGGTAGGGCGAAGTCCGATTACAACGTTGTTGCGAGCTAAGGTCATTTATACATTAAGCGACCAGTTTTACATGTTTGAGGTACTGCGAAGTACGATATCAACGCCGTAAGCCGAATGTTCTTGAGCGAGCTGAAATAATTTAGACTTATATTGATTTACATACGAGCGTATTTTAGATACATCGAAGTGCGACACCAATGTTGTAAGTTGAATGTTTTTAACGAGCTGATGTCATTCAGACTTTAAGTAACCAGTGATACATATTTGAGGTACACCGAGGTGCGATATCAACGTCGCACGGAGAGGTATTTAGCCTCAAAACCTAGCCAAAAACATTTTATTTCTATATTTTATAGAAAATGTGTATCAAAGTAGCTTGGAACTCAAACTTTATTAAACAAATCATTTTAAGGGGTTGGGTGACAGACAGGTATTTTAAAATAAAAAATATGGATAATTTTACTGGTTTATTTTGTCATATCAAATAATGTTAAGTAACAACGCAACGCATGAATAATTGAATGCGAGTGTTTCTAACCATAGCTTCTATAACAGACCCTCAGGTTCCTCCTCATCTTCATGTGAGCTGTGTGCTCTGGATCATTTGCTCTGATGCAGAGGATTACCTCTGTGCATGACATTGCCATTGCTATTGCATCTGCGGATAATGGAATGTCTGCCTGAGTTTGTTTGACCTAGGCACAAATGGAATGTTTGTTATATATGGGGCTGAAGTCAACAACAGTCTATTGAGAATATCTCGATTACAGTCTGTTCTTGAAAATTTCCGAGAGTAATTTTGCCGGTATTGTCGAAAGTGCTTGTTCCTGGCTTCTTCTGATAGTTGCCCAATAGGCAATAATGTATGTAATAATGTTTTGCGCAAATATAGCACCGCATTGTCGAGACTGTATGAGTGGCCGCACGCGCGCGTTGCAGACTTTCCCGTCAACCATTGTTATCAGTTATTTATGTTTTATAAAAACTTGCTCGTCATCAATTTTGGTTTTTTGTAGACTTTTTTCCTGGTCTTCGTCATATTTAATTTCTTCATTGGTAACATCATTATTTTCTTTAAGCAATCGGATTCTAATTGGCCTGCAATACCGCGGTGATAACGGTAAGGGATTCAGCAATATAACCTTTTGTCCGCTTGACAGCCTCAAAGGTAAATGTGCGAGTTACTGCCTTCTTCATTTTCAAATTTCTGTTTGTATTGTGCTTGTTGAGAGCCATCACAACCCCACTTATATACGAGCTCAAAATGCGTATTCTCTTCCTCTGTACAGGTTTCTATAACTTCTTTTAAGTATTTGCACAATCTTAATGCCATGCCGTGTGATCGAGTAGGTCTTGAAGTCTAACTTCAGCAGAAGTTTCTTGAGTAACATTCTTTTTTCGCTTTTTGCAGGATTGAATAGCAGGGAAAGATATTCTTGTTAGCCTATTGAATCACCGCATATTGCTTCGTAGTAAGATCAGCTTCGACAAATATTGTCAATGCTTTTGATGCTGAATGCGGTGGGTTCATGTTGTTTCTTTACTAGCACTGGCAACTGCTTTACAAAACTTCGTCGCTCGTCTCGGATATTTAGTTATTTATTTAATGACATTTGCCATGTCATTTTTACCTTCGGTTTGATGGCTCATCTGTGCTGCATATGTTAATTCATCAGCAGGTACATTTTTACTGAGTTCCATTGTTTTGCGGCGCTTTGAACGATCACTTAATTCTCCGAATTCCTTACTTGGCCTACCTCGTGAGCAAATAGCTGGAGGGGCAGCGGGTAAAGATACGAGTATGTCAGTATTTAGCCATTCTTTATTGTTTTCCAGGAAACGTTCTTCTGTGCTGTCACATTCGAGCCACTTGCGCTTGTAAACGATCTTAAAACTGTTCAGTATTTTCCGTAATTTACCAAGTTGCTCGGTTGAACACTTTGTAACCTGCACAATTTTATCTTCTAGATGTTGGAACTTTTTGCCCAAGAGTCTTTCTGAGCTTTCTCTGACAATCTCGTGCAGGTTTTTTCGACTCATGGTAATGACGAAAACTTCGGAATCTAGAAGGAAAGAATATAAAAGATAAGCATACAGAATTACGAGCTTTTGCCCTCACTCACATAGGTTTAGATTTCTCCCTGGTGAACTATATTGGTTTTTGGGATAAAATCTATCTTACAAGACTATACGGGGAAAACGTTCAAAATTAATACAAATCGATTTAGCCGTTTCGCCGTGATTGAGTCACAAACAACGAGACCAACTTACTGTTTTTAATATTTTATTACGACAAACAAAAAAAAATCGTTAAAAATAAATGTGAATATTCGGGAGAAGTTTTTCGCATAAGAATGTTAAAAGAAGATTTAGGGTTTAATACTGTATATTTATTGTTCAGTACAAAAGTGTACAGCACCTTTGAAATCACTATTTTCGTAAAAAACTTGTAAAATTTAAATAAAAAAATACAAGTTAAGGTTTACTTTAAATAAAAGGCAGTAATTTGGCAAATGAACACTTAAAAACGACTTGTATATGATCTACGTACCTTCTTCTTCAATATCCATGGTAGTTTTTCACTAAACTCACTCGTAAAGTATTAAAAAAATAATACGAAAACTTGACTATCAACAAAGTGCAGTGAACAAATACGTGCGTATTAGACGAAGGCAATGGTCCGACTATGAGCAAGGCCATGCGTTGGGCACTACGAGGGTAGTGTCTATTTTTTCAAGCGATGTCATTATCTACCTGTTCTGAGAACGAAGCTCGGCCACATCCTAAAAGGTTTACAATTTTTATTTATGGCCAGGTTTTGAGGCTAAATACCTCTCCGTGCGTCGTTAGCTAAATGTTTTGAGCGAGTTGAAATAATTCAGACTTGAAGTGACCATTTATACATGAGTGTATTTGAGGTTCACCGAAGTGCGACATCAACGGCCTAAGTTGAAAGTTTTTAAGCGAGCTGAGGTCTTTAAAACTTTAAGCGGCGCACACAATTCGAACTAATCAGAAAGAGTATTTATTTAAGTTAATCGGGTATATTAGTGTATTTATAAGCTTTTGGCGTACGAGTTATCCCAAAGAAACTGCGAAAATTCTTGAATTCTGTTGTAGAAAGAGTTTTTCATTGTATTTACTCATTTCCTTCCTAATTCAAGTTCAAAAGACACATTTACGCAAACAAATTGAAGACGTAAATTTCACCTCAGAATTAAATCCGTTACTCTCTCTCTCTCTAGTGATACTTATCCTTCCCGTTTATGTATTTCGAGCAGTCTAAACTCAAACAATTCCAGGCAGTCGTAAATGTTGATCTCGAATGTGAGTGTACACTTGTCACAAAGCTTAGGTGTGAAATTCAAGAGTCCCCTCTTGTAGTCCTCATCAAGTTACGTTAATGCTATACGCTTCGTTGAAAGTCTTCAAACACCATACAGCTTCAAGTCATCCTGTTGTAAGAACAATGTTTCTTATCAGAGCCGCTGCGCCGGACAGTGTCGCCTGTGTGTGAAAACTAAATATACAACTGCCATAGAAAATTAATATAAAATTATCTCAGTAGTTAAACGCATAACTTCTCGACCCAATTTAATTCTAGTGAGTCAATTTTCAATAATTATTAAAAACAATCCAGTCTATTTTTTGAAACAAAGTACCTACGTTTTTTTTAACGTCTTTCTGTTTGGTTGCAATACATTGTTTTAGTACTAATTACCCCAGATTTCGTTCTAAGCCATAAACGTGCTTTACGATGTAATACATAAACTTAATTGTCTATTTTGACATACACTCAATAAAATTCCTTTCGTAGAAAAAATCTAAAGGTACATGAACTCGAAAACTATTGTAGAATAAAAATTAAATAAGGATATTGTTTAAAATTGGCTGAATTAAGAGCATCTTTAAAATATTTGCGTTTTTGAAAATTTATCACAATAAATGATGGATATTTCAGCGACATAAATTTTAGGACTGACCTTTTTTGATAGTCACAAAAACATTTAAAAAGTATCTAATTTCCATAAACTCATAGTGAGTACAATTTTAAACGTATGAGTATGTTGTGTTCGAAATCACGTCTCAATACTTGACTACTCGGCGTCATAGACTAGTGGTCAACAAGCTTGCTTAGAATTAAGGTTCAACATTCGATCGAAATTAACTCGAACATGTTGGTATCTTTCGCTCATTGTCCAGTGAAAATGTAAATTGACACATAAGTAAGTGATATGCCTGTTATTAAACGTTATTCAATCATTCTTATTATTATCACTTGAAGACATTTTAAATACTTGTATAATCGTTCAATTTCAATTAATGAGATTTACCCAGAAATTTCATATTAGATATCAACTTTTGACTTCGCATATTTTGTGTTAAAGTTAGATTTATGAATATGTAGAATTATGAGCTGGGTTCTTCAATGTCGTTTATTCATTTTCATTCTCTACAAATACTACAATGTCATCAGCATACAGCACTCCGCATACATTCCAATCCGCATACATTTGTATGCCGCTCGTTTACCTCTGTAGTTCCTTCATACATTAACAAATGTAAATTTTGATATACAATAATATCAAAAGAATAAGCTCAATTCGTTATGTTTTCTATTTGCTCTTTCGTAAAATCAATAAAACTGAATTATGAGTATTTATTACTCTTGAAATCTACGATGTTGTTATATCGCTCAGCAGACGGGCTATACCATGAAGCTTTCTGAGTGCCCCGTTAAGGATATTACGATGTTGTGTTAAGAACTCGACGCTTGTACGTGTGTAAGCGAAGAATTGAGAGAATATGCATACTTTATCAGCAATAACGAATCTGCCTATTCAGCAGAATCCATATGCAAAGGAAAGATCGATGATATCTTCGGCACTTGTTACAATTTACTGTTATTTTGAGGCGATACCGTAAAAACGAACAAGAAAAATAAAAGAAACCCGTGGCAGATAAAAATGTTTGTTGGCACATAAAATTTGCATAAAAACAGAAAATAAAAGAATTTTGAATATATTTTCACTGCGTGAGCGAAATTTATCAAGTCAACGAAGTGCTGAAAAGTATTTTTTTTATACTATAGGTAATGTATAACCCTTCAACTGTCAGTGTTCATCTCGAATAGATATTTATTTTTTATATTACATGTATCTCATTCATAAAATCTAACAAAAACTGCTTACACAGTTCGAATCATGTATTGAAGACAAAGACTTTCAGACGTGGTCTGGTTGGTAAGACACCTAATTTCTAGCCCGGAGGTTACCCGTTTTTACCCACAATTTAAAAAAAAGCGTTTTAGTCAGGTTCTCAGATTGGTTGTTAGAAATTTCTACATGGCAGTATCTAGCCAGATTGTACTTTATTCCTTTTTTAGATACATGATAAAACGATTACAGTTTACCTGTTTTCGATACACTATAAAACAATACAGTTTACACATTTTAGATACGTGATAAAACGATACAGGCTACTAGTTGATAAAAACGATACAAATTGCCTGTTTTAGATACACGATTAAACGATAGTTTTAGATAAATGATATAAAGATAAAGTTTACCTAAAATGTATACACGATAAGATGGTACAATTAACCTGTTTAAGATACACGATAAAATGGTAAAATGATATTGTTATAGTTCGGAAATTCTAGGATGAGTTCTGTGACAGCTCACAAATTTGCCCCAATACAACCTTGTAATGATGTTCAATAATTTTAATTATTTTATCAACTTTAATATAAGCCTCAATTCTAATAAATAGCAAGTTATTTAGGTAAATACATTACATAAGGTTGGATTAGGGCAAATTTGTGAGCTGTCACAGGACTCATCCTATAATTTCCGAACTATAATGAACAATGCGTCGATATAAGTCGATCTTAAGTAATTGTTCTGACTATTATTATTTGATTTGTTTCCTATTGGAATTACTTTTTTAGGTGAACAGTCGACCTTTTATACGAGTAGATATAGTATATGATAAAACGGTAAAAAATACATTGTTCATGAACTATTGGCTAAAATATTCAAAGCCTAACATTCAGATTGTAATGCATACTTAGATTTTTTGAGGAAGGCATTACTTTTTTAAGTGAAAAAACCTTTCGCCTGTTATAGATACACAAAAAATGTATTTTATTTTCTTGGTGCAAAAGTTAACGTTTTTTTCCGTTTTGCTACCTCAAAGGTTTTACGCCCAAAGTACTCTTACCATGGTATATATCCCCAGGCAAAATATATTATAAAAAATGTTTGACTTTCATTTATATTTTTTAATTGTGAATACAAAAATAGGTATGTTGTAATTTGATCAACAACATTATTGTACATGTGTTTATGATGTTTTTCTATAAAATAAAACTAATTAAGAAATTTAAAAAATAATTAATATGATCATTAACATGTTGATATATTTATATAACTAAAAAACTATTTAAACATTTCACAAACAAAACTCATAAATTGTACGATTGTTACTAATTGCAATTTTACTACTACCTTTATGGTTAACCCGAAAGTTAGCTTGCCACGCTTCAAAAGTTTTCTATGCTCTGGTTGATATTAAGAGCTCATGAAACAAAATGGATGTGTGCGACACCTGTAAATGAATCGCCTTAACAAAGTCCACAATCTAATATTTGCCCCTCAGCTCGCTGTAACAACTAAATGAGCTATTAACTGAAATTCGTAATGAAAATTGTATGTAAATTTATTATTATAATTAAATCAACTTAAAATTTGTAACGTATGCTCGACTAATATATACGTGACAAATATAATAACTATATACAGAACAAAAAAAGTAATACATTTTTAACATGATATACAAACTGTATTCATTCATGGACCACTTTTATCCCACTCCAATTCATCACGAAAAAAGTATTTTTGTGAAATTTAATATAACAATTTCCAAACGCAGGAAAATGTTTAAATACATTTATTTTAATTTTAAGACAGAATGAGTAAGAATACTAAATTGATAAAAAGTAAAATTAAAAACCAAATAATAAGAATCATACTTTTTAAATACATAATTCTTATTATTTATTATATTAGATAACCACTGTGACTTGCCGAGCAGCCTGGAGAGATGGAGAAATATCCTGAAGGAAAACGGCTTAAAAATTAATAGGAAAAAGACAGAATATCTGCACCTGCCATTTGAAGACCCAAATGCCACAACTCTTTCAATGCAACTGGTTGGGGAAATATTAGCCGGCTGTGACTCATTTAAGTATCTGGGCTCACTCATTCTCAAATACGGAGGGTGCACTGCGGATGTTGACCATAGAATAAGTGTGGGATGGATGAACTTCAGATCGGTAACAGGAGTCATATGTGACCCAAAGATGCCTATAAAACTGAAAGGAAAGGTATACCAGACTATCGTTAGACCCGCAATTATGCATGGCTCAGAATGCTGGACTATGCACAGCTCCTACTCTAGGCAACTTGAAACAGCAGAAATGCGAATGCTTAGGTGGTCGGCGGAAGTATCACTGAAATATAAAATTAAGAGCTCTCGCATTCGTGGTAGCCTGGGAGTCACTGACTTAAATAGTAAGTGGGAGGAGCGACAGCTGAGATGGTACGGGCACATAAGACGGAGACCACCAGACCATACTGTAAACCAGGCAATGTCTGTGGATCTTCCTCGACAGCCATCCAGAGGAAGACCAAAGAACTCCTGGATGACTCAATGCTCAAAAATCCTGCAAAGAAAAGGCCTAGATGAAATCGACACCCAGAACCGAAGAATATAGAGCCTGAGATCGAAAAGAGCCGACCCCAACAGCCTACCTAGGCAATGAATTGGGACAGTGCCAGGAAGAAGAAGAATTCTTATTATTTATTTATTTTCTTCCAACGTATCCTAGTAACTTTTGCGGATCGGAACTATTCTGGGGTACATACATTTTGTAGCACTGGTCTAAGTTCAGTTGTTAAGACTGTTTTTTTTTGGTACGATTCATGATGGTTTCCGAAAATAAATAAAATAGGGTTCCAGTCTGCTAGAAGAGTTCATCTAGTCAAAATACTCATACACGCTAGACGTGTGACATTGTTGTTATATATTTATGTGTGGAGTAGTATTACTAATATGTGCGATGACGAACAGCAAGTTCCATACCCACTCCAGTGATTCTTAAACCGAACACTCGATTAATAGAAGTGAATACAATGTTGTATCCCGACCACTATTATTACCCTAAATATACTGAAGAATTGTACCATATAATAGTTTACAGTGTAACCTGGTGAGTTAATTGCCATGTGACAATCTCTTTCCCACCTAATTTTAAACAAGCCTTAAGTAAAAACTAGACTGAAACCATATATAAAAAAAATGAGTACCAATGGTAATTGAACCTTTAACTCACGGGTCGAAAGACAAACGTGTTATCAACTAGGTAACGGAGGTCGTCCATATGATACTAGGCTAGTCAAAAAGTTTTGAAAGCGGAAATGAAAATACATTTTTTTTGGGGGGAAATCACTTTTCTTGCTCAGTATAGTCTCCCATAAGATCAATACACTTGGTCCAACGATCTTCCAACTTTGTTGTCCCATCACGGAAGTGACTTTCTGGAAGGCCTGCAAAATACTCCTCTACGACGGCTATAACCTCTTCGTTTGATGAAAAATGCTTTCCACGAAGGAATTTTTTGAAGTGTGAGAACAGCCAGAAGTCAGAGGGAGCTAAATCTGGCGAATAGGGTGGATGCTGCAACAATTCGTACCCCAATTCATTGATTTTCGCGATGGTTTTTTGAGCTGTGTGAGCAGGTGCATTGTCTTGATGAAAATTGATTTTTTCTTCTGCAAACCGGGTCTTTTTTCACAAATTTTTTCATCCAACTGGTCCAAAAGGTCACAATTATAATCAGAGTTGATTGTCTTACCAGTTTGGAGATAATCTATCAATAAAATTCCTTTGGATCCCAAAAAACTGACGCTAACACCTTCTTGGCCGATTTCTGGACACGAACTCGCTTCGGAGCCAAAGTGCCTGGTTTACACCACTCCTTAGCCTCTTGTTTTGATTCAGGATCATGGTGGTAGACCCAAGTCTCATCCATAGTGATGAATCGACGCAGAAAATCCTTTTTATTCTTTCGAAATTGCTCCAAATGTTGCTCAGAAAGTCGCATTCGAACGTGTTTTTGTTGCATTGTTAGCAAATGCGGCACCCATTGTGCACACAGTTTTTTGAAACCCAAAACTTCAGCCAAAATATGCCATGTTGTTCCATGTGAGATGCCTATGGTGTCAGCTATCACATCCACAGTCGATCGATGATCTTTCAAAACCATATCCTGTATTTTTGCTATGATTTCTGGTGTTGATGCACTTTTTGGACGTCCTGAGCGTGGATCGTCTTCAACGCTTGTACGGCCACGCTTAAACTCCAAAACCCATCGGTGAACGGTTGGAAATGAAGGAGAAGACTCCTTTAATACTTTCACCATCTTTGCATGGATCTCAGTAGCCAATAAACCTTCCAAAACAAAGAATTTAATCACTGCACGATATTCGGATTTTTCCATTGTTAAAAAATACACTGACACGTTAACTTCAAATGGCTTGTAAACAAAGAATGAATTGACACGCCATTTTAATATTTCATGAAAGATGAAATATTAAAATTTTGTAGAAATTTTGGTTTTCTACTGCTCCATAGATATCGCTTTCAAAACTTTTTGACTAACCTAGTAAAAAGCATTTTTCTTATCACCGTTTAACATATCACTGATGGTATAACTAGAACTAGAAAGAATAGAGCGTCAAATCATTTTTCTATAACGACAATAAATCATTATTTGTGTTCTCATCAATTAAACAATATATCATAAATGTCTATGTCTATAACTGAAATGACACTGTGTGAGTTTATGAATAATGTTATATAATCAACAAAGCATTCTTATTTATTCAGAAATATGGGCTATGGGCTACACTTATCCTTGTTCTTTAATAAAACATGTAGGCAAAAATGTTACTTCAATTAAGTTGAAGTTACCAATCGCGATTATCTGTACAAAGTGCATAAATTGCACGATCAAGTGCCTCAACCTTTACATGTAAAAAAGAGTAAATTTTTAATATATCAAGACATAGTGTTTTAAGTTAAAAATGTGAACAATTTTTGGGATTTATGATTAACTGTAAAGCGATCAATTCCCAAAGGAAGAAATCAGGTATTCCATAAAAAGGTTAATTTGGCGTTTATTTTGAATCTCCACTTCTAGAACTAAGATATTAAATTATAACTAAGAGATTAAATATTTACGGAGGTTCCCGTGGTCGGAAATTGATCTTTGGGGATTTTGTAAGTAAGCTGATAATATACCTACATTTAATTTTTTGAATAGCGTAAGTGTTTTCCTTCAACGGCAAAAATGGATTAATTAACAAAACCTAAATTGCTTTTTTAAAAAAAGGATTTAATGATAAAATCAGGTAAATCTAAATATTAAAAGAAGAGCAAAGGATAACTTGATAACGTAGAAAATAATTGTGGATATGACAAACGTTAAATATAAATGTCAAAAAGGAATTCAATAGTCATTTTTCCTTTCTATTTAATCAAAAGCTTAGGAGTTATTTAACAAAGATGATAAATTTAAGAGAAATTGAACAAATATTGTTAAAATAACGCATTACCGTATATTTCTCGTGTTTACTTTTGTCAGAAAAGTTATAGGTACCGATTCTGCATTGCAAGTCAGCAAAATTTTCAATAACTTCCATTCCAGGTTTAATAAATTATGACCGATGATTAAATATTTCACATCATATCAAGGGATATTTGTCAAATCGAAACATATTGTAGTTTCCTCCAGCTCAGACGCTGTATGTCTTGCAACCAATGTGTCATTTTCCTTCTCCCATGGACAACAACAACAAGTCCGTCGCCGCTACTATTCTTTTCACGCTCGGGTAAAAAAGTCAACTTTTCTTAGAACATTCGTTATTCCTAATTTACCATTAAACTATACCATTGAACTATATAAAGATATTTCATTTTCAATTTCAGAATGTTTATTATCGTTAAATGTTTTCTTCCGTTTGCATGATGTAAATAATTTTTAATGAAATAAATACAGAAAATTAGTATTCTTATTTGATAAACGCAATATTATTTTTAAATTGAACTGTGCTTTTAAAACATAGTCTGTATTTTCAATAAATGCAATCAATTTAAAATTGTTAACTGGTTGAAAATCCAAACTTGGATGAATAACTATTAAAAAATATTTGTTTTTTTTCATTCGCGGGTTCACTTATTTAAATGATCTGGTTGGTTGAAAGAAATAGCGTCGTAACAATAACCTGGGGGCCAATTTCATAGCAATAAACCAATGTCGTGTATTAAAATAAATTTTACAAAGTGTTTAAATCAATTCGAAACAATATTTATATCACGTTTTCTGAATGAGTAATTGATTAATTTAAATGAAAGAAACGCCATCGTTCAATTTGGAAAAAGCTCTGGCAGATCAATAAAAGCCCGGCCTAACGGCAGCCCCCCTCGGGCCCGGGGTGTTGGCGAAATGAGACAAGTTATTAAAGCGATACTTCCTCGCAGGGATATTAATTAGGCCTCTAAATAAGACAAGGCGGGTTGTTTAAACGAGGATTTAAATTCATTTGTGTTGGCGGTTCGCATTTTTTTTCTGAAAAACTAGGTGAAAGAAACCTAAATTATTTCTTCTTCAAACTTAATTATAACGATTTATGTTACAATTCCTAATGAAATAAATAATTTATATGTGTATATATTAAAAATAACTATTTTTTAAACATAATGTATACACATATTAATAATAATTCATTTATGTATATGTTTAAAAAATAAGTTTTCCAAAGTAAGTACAAATATAACAAATTGAGGTGTTAATTATACTGACCAGCGTCCCATTTCCATTACCAAATCTAATTTTCACTACCAAACGTCAAGGTGGACACTTGATGCTTTCCTTTAAAATTGCGCTTAAAAGTAGAAGGTTTAATGTAACATTTATTTTGGAGAGATGTGTGCAATGGGTAAAATTTGTCGACTTTCAAAATATGAAAGAAGGAAGAATGAAGAATCAGAAATGAATGCATAGCTAAAGTAGGGGTTGGAAGTAAGATGGAGAAAGGAGCGTAAAGGTAATTTGAAAATGTGGAGATAATGAATGAGTAAACGATTACACAAGCAAGAAGTGATGTGCGTGGAAGAAGTAGACTGAATGAAAAGTGAATGGGCCAAATGGAACAGATTTTGAAAGAAGCAAAATTAGAAGTACGAATAATGAAATATTGTACACGAGATGTATGAATACAGAAGAAGCGAAAGTAGCGCGCTTGAATAGAAACCTCCATGGCCTAATTGGTAAGACGCATGTGCTCTTATCCGGGAGTTGCGTATTTGATTTTCGTTGGTACTCGATTTAAAAATAGGGTTCCAGTCTGTTTTCACTTTAGGCCCCTATAATATCTTAATGGTCAGTTGCGAGAGATTACCATATGGCAATAAGCCTTCCAGGTTGTATTGTATATGACGGAATTATAATATAATACAATAAAAACAATGTAGATATATAATCTCCGCCTACCCCGGCGAGTGGATTCGGAGTGATGATATGTACGAGTATGTATCTACTAAACTTTAAATCGTGATTTAAAAATTGTAACAATTTTAGTAACCGCCCTACTTTACACAAAACAATTGGAATAAATCTCTTAAAATAATTTCGTTATCGTTTAAGAAAAGATTTCCGATGACAAGAGAATATGTTACATACTCGTATTTGACGATGACAAGAGAATATGTTACATACTCGTATTTGACGATGTCAAGAGCCACAGCTTTAGGGTTCTTATGATTCATATTAGACAATGGCGTGTTTAACTGATGTATTAAATTCAAATATTTTCCGCTTGGCTTAATATAATTAATTCTGTAAAATGTGTACGTACACGTACATACACATCGAGTGATTATTTTACAACGAGTTTGTGAGGTACTTAGGAAAGTTTACCCTAAAGCAACACGGGCCGTGGAGTAGAGAACAGCACAACATTTCAATGGAAGTTTCGAGTTAGATTGTGTGAGAGACGCTTATACTTTAGCTAATGATGGAATTTTACGAGAATTTTTAAAAAGTTTTCAAAATTGACCTTTAAAAAAATTTGAAACCGACGTTTTAACACGCATAGGGAGCATAAAATTATAATTTCATATTAGATCCGTGCATGTGTGAGTTATAAAAAGTTTTTTCTTCCGTTTCTTTCATATTTTCAGTTTTTTCATGTTTCATTCTGGTCGTTTTTGTGTCCTCAAATATTTGTATTTTTTTCGTTTTATATATAAACGGCAGCATACTTTGTATACCAACGAATCACAGATAATTTATATATCATCTTTTGCGGTTTAGTTGATTCGACGTTAGAACGTTTTTCTTGGCTTAATCAGATGTGCTACATCCTTATCGATATTTAAGAATAAACAAAAAAAACACTTTTGGTCTCCAAATATTTCTTTTAATTAACTCCAATAAGACTCCGATTCTGATCTCCATTTTTCTTGAGATAAATTTTTAATTTTTGGTTAGTTTTTCTCAAATATTGTTTTCATACACTCAAATATTGTTGTATATAGGACCATATAACACATCGATCAGTAAGTCAAGGGACTAACTACTAAAACAATATTTGTTTGCCAAAATTCTTCTTTACTCATCAATATAGTCTCTTTCAAGAGCGATACATTCATTCCAATGCTTTCCTAACTTTTCTATGCCAGCCGTGTAGAACAATTTATCTTTGGTTTCAAAATAGGCGTTAGTTTCGGCAATCACTTCTTCATTGGTGCCAAATCTCTTTCCCTGGAGCATCTTTTTGAGATCTGCGAACAGCCAATAGTTGCTGGGGGCAAATGTGGAGAATACGGTGGGTGTGGAAGCAATTCGAAGTTCAACTCATGCCATTTGGCCATCGTTACCATTGACTTGTGACACGGTGCGTTGTCCTGATGAAAGATAACTTTTTTTTCTTCATAGGGGGCCGTTTTTTGCAATTTCTGCCTTCAAACGTTCCAATAATTCTAGTTAATATTCGCTATTGATGGTTTTTCTCTTTTCAAGGTGATCGATGAATATTATACCATGCGCATCCCAAAATACGGAGGCCATAACCTTCCCGGCCGATTGTTGAGTTTTTGGTCACTTCGGACGACTTTCACCGGGTGCTCTCCACTCAGCTGACTGCCGATTTAATTCCGGAGTATAGTGGTGGATTCAAATTTCATCCATTGTCACATACCGATGCAAAAACTTCTGTCTATTTCGCGTAAACAGTGCAAAACAGCGCTCTGAATCATCGATGCGTTGTTGTTTCTGTTCCATTGTGAGCAAACGCGCCACCCATTTCGAAAAAAGCTTTTTCATGACCAAATGTTCATACAAAATAGTGTAAACACTACCAAATGATATCTTCAGGATGTCAGCTATCTCACGCAACTTTACTTTACGATTTTCCGTCACGATTTTGAGGGTTTTTTTATGTTTTCTGGTGTAAGAGCCTCATTTGGACAACCAGAGCGTTCAGCGTCATTTGTGTCTGTACGACTGCGTTTGAAATCAGCATACCACCGACAAATGGTTGTTTTCGACGGAACAAAGCCGGATAACACAATTTTCAAGCCATCGCTGAGTTGGAACGGTATTTTTTCCCATTAAAAAGCAATATTTTATCAACACACGAAATTCAGTTTTTTCCATTGTTTTGAAAATAACAAAAGTAGCGCCATTAAAACCACTGTAACTCAATGACACTATGTCGGAATCTCATGAAAGTTTGCAAGTAACTTCTAAAGGTTGGTACTAACTGAGAATAGTATGAATTTGTTATTTGAGGTGCCATCTGTTGGTTAGTCCCGGAAATTGTTGATTGATGTATTATATCAATAACATTATAATAATGACACAAACTCTGGTTCATTGGAAGAAATTGCTTTAAGAAATAAATCCGCCGAATATATTTGCATGATCGTATCGAATAAATAAATAATATATAAATGTGTTTTAAAAAAAAAAATCATTATGATTCCAATATTTTGTGTGTTTATTGCTATTTTGACCCGAAATGAGTTGCTTTTTTGTGTAATTATATTAAATTCACTGTAAATGATGAATATATTATTAAGTATACCTATTTTTGAAATAAGAAGTTTACAAAAAATAACTGAAAACTCCCAAAACCTTTCGTATGGTATGTAAGCATTACATTTCCTTATCCAAATAACTAATGTAATGTTGTTTTCAAGAAATGTCGATAGGAGTAGCTTCGTTTCACAAGGGAAACTCTTGACCGAACTTTAATTTATGGTCATTTGCACTTCCTCATGATGTGAACACAGTTCAAAGTGCGTCAGAGAGCGAACAATTAGAAATCCGCCGTATGAGTTATCTTATTTAGCCATGCAACACTCCAGTGCAACACTCCAGTGCAAACTGTATGGTACACTGCCGCTGAAAACAATTTCGTCAGTTAAATAAATATTTGCAATTCCGTGCTTCTCTCAACACATTCGAACTTTGAGATCCCTGGTCTAGTTTTGCACTTAACAAAGCTTTCATTACAGTGGGAACAAATTAATTTTGGATTTGTATGAAGACTGTAATGAAAATGTTTTGTGATGTTGCATTAGTGTTTTCATAAGAATAAATATAACAATGATAGATTTAATTCAATGAACTTGATAATTTAATACATTGTATTAAGCAATGCAGATACTAAAAACGTCTCCCAAGGAGATTGAATTCAGTTTTGAATTGGTGCTTCAGTGTTTAAATATCAAGTGTTAAATTATGTTCTTTTTTTCAAAATAAAAAAAATGGTGAATATATGTTAACATACTTGTGTTAATTTTACTTTAAATATTTTTAAGAATTCCATCTCATTCTTATCTTCATCGATATTAAGGTATGTGCCTATTGGGGTAATCAAAGACAACAGATATCCACTTCTTTCAATTCTTGTATACGTAATTTCTTTCTACCACGTTTCATTTACCTAGTCCAAAATTATTCTTTCATTGTATACTAATTAAATATTTTTTTCGTATCATTTATACTTTTCGTGTAGAAATTTTTTCATCTTTATTGCTATCTATATGTTATATTCTTTCAAATCACATTCTTTGCTGACTTTCTAGTTTCTCACAAATTGTTTCGCCACACTACACTCAAACACTACACTACACCTAAAGCCGAATATGTTTCTATAACATGTTGGAAGATTTATGTCTTTTTATTATTATAAAGTCAATGTAAAACTCACATTTTCAGTACATTTATTATCTTGCTTTAATCCTCTTTTCCACATCTAAGATTCACTGACATATCCTTACGTTGGACCTTAGTTAAAATGGTATGGTGGATAAAATCATTGTAAATCCCACCGGTTGCTGTATTGATTTCTTTCACTCGGCTTTCAATAACACAATGGATCTTCTTTTAAAATAGATTTAGTGAAACCAATAAATTTCTTGTATCATAAATGTTATATTTGATTGATATAATAAGATCTATTTTGATAGTATTCATGTACATAATTTGTTTTTAATTTATAATATTTGAACGAGAAATAAATTATTATATTAATTATTGTTGACCTGAAAAATTTGAAATCTCATATTATGTGAATACCGATTTCAAATGTGAATAAACGTTCATCTCACGTATTTCTATTATAAAATATCGAAAATTATACACCTCATTCATGAAATGGAAAACTCAAGAAGATGATCTTTCCCCCCAGAGAATCCATATTTTGGGTTATAAACAGTGTCGCATTTATGGAGAAGAGGGGTTGAATAAACATCCGAATTGCCTGGGTCTTCCCTGACTGAAAGAGTCGTAAAATTTTACGTCTTCATAATCGGAATACTTCGTGGGAAACTAGCGTATGTCAATCTTCAAAATATGATCATTGAATATATTCCAGTGCAAGGTGAAATGGAAATGTATTAGACCTGAGAGTCAAATAAATCATGTTGAGATACTTGGTAGTAAAAGTAAAGGGGAAATTATCATCAGTTCGAATTTAGCGCTTTAATTAACTATTCACCCATGTATAGTACGTTATATTATAATTAACTATTCACCCATGTATAGTACGTTATATTATATTATAACATTTAGCGCTTTAATTAACTATTCACCCATGTATAGTACGTTATATTATAATTAACTATTCACCCATGTATAGTACGTTATATTATATTATAACATTTAGCGCTTTAATTAACTATTCACCCATGTATAGTACGTTATATTATAATTAACTATTCACCCATGTATAGTACGTTATATTATATTATAACATTTTTTTGTTTATTTTAAGGAATGTTGTGATCTTATAAAATATTATAGAAAGAAGTATATCGAATGAAATTTATTTTAAACTGCAAATGTTTCGTTTTTCAAAGTGCAATCAAGAAGATATTCGTTTTTACTTTATATGATAGCGTTTTAAAGGATTTATATGCATATTTAGAAAACTGTCTAAAATCCATACTGGAACTTTTTATATTGAAACTTAACAAACTCATAAACTAATTATTTTTAAAGAGAAAATCTAATTAGCGTTAAAGTGTCGAAATATAAGAGCATTGATATTCGCAAAAATAAGAAATATTGTTATTTACATTACAATGATCAACCCACTTACATAGATCTAAGTTTTGTTGTCTTGAAACACGTGTAATAGATTTATCTGGTTAGTGGTTACATTAACATATATGTCGAAAAAAGCACCAGTGTTTCTAAAAAAATTTGTGAAACTATTGATTAAAGCTTTTACCTACACTTTGCTCACGTTGAATTAATTGCTACTGCTGACCAATATATCATAACACAACCGGAAATAATTTGCGGTAATTCAATGCTATAAATTGACAATCAAGGGCTTCATGGCATGTTCAAGTCATGTTTGAGCCAGTTTCAATATGTTTTTATTGAGTTTGTTACATTATCAAGTCATCTTGGTGAGTATATCTTACATTATGACTAAAATATTCCTTGCAGAAAACCTAAATTGGTTAATTGAGAGTATACAGCACTGGTACAAACACTGTAGAATAGGTGAACGGTTGCCGCTCAATCCTCGGGATTCCGGCGTGACTTCAATAAGTTTTGGTGAAGAAAACATATTTATTGTTAACGGTAGACAGTTGAAGAGAATTTTACAGATAATACAAATAAATAAAATTACTAATCTATGCAACGCATAGGTCCGAACAGGGAGAAACTGCTTTAAAGTAATAAATTAGCGAGATGTATTTGCATGCAAGTGTTAAATAATAAATATTATCTATTTTTTGGCCAAAAACAGTTATTTCAATTCTTGTACTCAGTGTTTTCTAGGCAAGATTATGAAAAAAAATCTTATAAACATAAATTTACATTTATAGAAATAAAACAACATATCTGAGAAAATATAATTTGTCTAAGAGGCTTTTGGATATTTAAAAAATGTTGATTTCTATATTAATATTTTTATAGCAGTTATTTGAATGTACACAATATTTTAAGAACGGTGTCATATTAAGTCGCGTAAACTGAAATAAACTACAATAGTATGCGCTATGTATAATGAAATAATTGTCTCAAACGAGACGAATTTCATCGAAGAAAAAAACAATGTGTTTGATTATTCCTTAATTTTTATTTAAATTATTGTTTTCTGTTTGACCTGTATGCCCACTCAGAGGTGACGGGTTTACCTGTATTCTCACTCAGAGGTGGCGGGTTCAATTTACGTTTATAATAATAAAAAAAAATGGTATCAGCCTGATTTTCAATTTCAGGCCTCCTTAACATCCTTCTGATGGGTTGTAAGAGATAGCCACAAGATAATAAAATCACCAGGTTGTACTATATTCCAAACCTAATAAAGAAGTATATTTTAAACTGTCCCAAATTGGCAAATTTCATGTTCTGTAAACGTTTCATTAAAATTATCGAAGTTTTCTTTAAATTAATTTATGAAAAATTTAATAATCACCTGATTGGTTGAAATTTCGATGAACAGTTGTCTTTCTACGTTTGAGTCGAGGATCCACGTACAGTGTTGATGGTAGAAATTGTTGATAGTCCCCATAGATGAGAGGTTTTTTGAAAATATTTCACCTGAAAATATTTTCATTAAAGTGAATATGTGTATAATATAGACAAAAAATAAAAATAAATAACCAAAAAATTATATAATATTAAATTATATAATATTAATAACAGTTAAAAGGGATGGTTTTTTTTGTGAATGCTATTTAAGGTTTTTCTAATATAGTTTTTTCATTGACGCGAGCCAAAAGAACTCTTGCAAGGCGATACAATCAAAACACAATTGTTGAAATATGTGATGGTGTGGATTGAAAAGTTATGAGGGAAAGATAGTCCCAGAATCTAACATTGAAAAGGTTTTCCCTTATTTATTGATTCGTAATGCAAAGTAAATTCTTATATATAGCCCTTAAGTGTTAAATACATTGACTTTGACCGTGAAACTATTACAATACAATTACTGAATCGTCAATCTTTAAAACTGTATTAGCCCGGTTTTCATGCACATACCTTTCAACACACTACATACCTCGAGATTAAATAGCTTAATACTTTTGAATCCTTCAACTTTTATTTCAATTGCCGAAGGGCACTAAAAGTTTTGAACACCCCACAAAAAAAACAAGTCGAAATGGCTGATCGGGTCAGGTGGAGAGGGAATTTTTGATCTCCGTGTTCTTGGAGTATAAACGGTAATAGTTTTAGTAGAAAAGTAGTCTTGACATAACCTGTTTTATCACACTTTTTTCTCACAAAATGTCACTAGATATTGGGATACGGGGAGAAAAAAAGATCATTAGTATAGGGAAAACAAGTTTCATAAAAGCATCTGTTTGAAAAAAATATAGGTTTCTCTTACCAGAATGAGTGGTGACAGTGTGGTGACCACAGAGCGCGTCATCATTGAACTGGTATGAGGCTCCGAAGGCGAACCCCTTGGTCGTCCAGGTGTAGTGACCCACAGAGTACACTAGCTGTACGGCGCTCCAACTTCTTAACGCCACTGGCAGCCACTCCGACTGGAATACAAAGAACATAATGTTTTTTTTTTACAAAAAAAGTAAAAACATAATGTGTAGAAGATGATTGTTTTGTTAGCCTTTTACTTAAATCTTAATTTTCATTTTATCCACTAATCCTTATGTGGCCAGGCTGTCATTGTCTAAACTATGATTTGCCATTTGCTCATGTCTAGTATCAACTCGGTTATAGTTTTGATTTAGCACAGGACATGTAATAACAGACCTAACTGTGACCAAAGCGTATTTACCTGTTTAATCAGGTTTATTTGACACGATTTATACGAAATCCTTTTTGGAGTCGCCAAAAGTATCTGCTTTGGTAAACGTTCATTTTGCATTCGATGCACATGTCTTAGCCTAAAAAGGCTAAGACATGTGCTTCGAATGTCAATTTTTGCAAGATGTTTATGTTAACGAAAAATACATCATTTTTTTACTGGCAACAGAAAGTATGAGTGAAATTGGATCTAACAAACACATTTGCAGTATAAATTCAAAGAGGTTTACGTCAGGGGTGTATCCTTACACCTCTTTTATTTAACCTTTATTCGGTAAATTTTGTTCCTACGTCATTGAAAATTTGCCAAGGTACAATTGTGTTTTTATTAATGAAATTAATTATGCTAATAGTACAGTGACCCTGGTAGATAATTTAGACGACTTTAAGTTTTTATTGGATAGTTCAAAAAGTTTATATCTTTAAATCAATAATATTTGTTAATTGATGTTCCATATCACCAAAGATAAATATTTTTTCAAATTGATCCTCAATGTTAAAGGGACCTAACACACACAACACCGTGATAGTATGTAACAAAAGCATGGAGTAGAAAATATAAAACTTAAAAGAATTTTTCCGATACTATTAATAAAAGATGCGTATTTTTGGAATAATGTGAATATCTGTAATTTTTAGTCAATATCTGCAAATAAAAAAAATGTGATATAAGATGAAAATTTGTGTAGTTTAATTTCCATTTTTTTTAACATTTGTCGTTCATAATAAAAAACCACCTGACATCTTAATTTTACTTACATCACACATGTCTAAAAAACCATCTCACATCTTAATTTTACTTACATCACACATGTCTAAATTTTGCCATAGAAATCCACGAGACAACTTCTAAGTAACGAATTTCTTCCATTTATGGATATTAGATTCTATTCTATCCCTATGTTATCAACATAATAAAAAAGACTATTTTATTTTTACAAATTAAGAACTTTTAATCCAGTTCTGGTTAGTTTGAAGAAGTTGCTTGTAATATAATTTGAATTAAAAAAAAAACTAAGAATTCTATTTGAAAAATACGATTTTGTGTTAAAAATGGAGGAAAAAACATGTCGAAGAGAATATCAATAAATATGTCGTATAAAATATTTCATCAAATAGCTTTCAACGAGTAAAATTTTCGGCGTAAATAATAAGTATTCTGTAATGGTAAATGAAACACGATTTACAGGAGCACATGTTCCGTTTAACCCTTCACGTCCCATGAGGCTCGCAATATGTCGAGCCGCAAACAATCACCGAAGGTTAAATATTGAGGACTTTTAACATCATCAGGGCCGGTCGAGGGTCGAGTGTGCTCGGCAAAAACTCTCTCTGGTTGGCTGCGAGTTTTTATACACGGGAGAGCATCCGGGTAAAATTAGGACGTAGTTAATATCAAGGATAGAAAAACAAAACTCTTTATTTCAGGTTCCCTTAAACATTGATTTTAAGGATTATATTTGAAACAAATAAAGGTATAAACGTTAATAAAAAAAAACATTAAAAAACGAAACCTTAGAATGGATGCCAAGGAACCCAAGCTGGGTTGAAAAAAATATTTGATATTTTTCGTAGGGTAAAGGTATGATTTTTTGCTAATTTTTCCTTTCTGTTTGGCCATGACAGTTTGAATAATTGTAATATTTAAAATTGTCTTATTTAAGAATTTAAAAATAATAAAACACCAGGAATATAAACCACTTTACTGAACCAAAAAAAAAAAAAACAATCAAAAACTATGTCCCGTCGTCAAATTTCTAAATAGGTGATAATCATTGTATTTCATTGTATTGTATTAAACTTTGTTTGAACACCAATCCGGCAGCATATACAATTCGGCGGGTTTATTGCCATGTGACAATCTCTCAACCTACAGGAAAGATGTTAAGGAAGCTGTAAGTGAAAACCAGATTGGAATCCTCCATTATTCAAGGAGGTCGTCAAATCAGAAAATTACTACTTCAATAATAAATTTACCGACTTTCGTGGTAAAACGCTGGTAAAACGATTGTCTTCTGACACGGGGGCTGCAGGTTCGATTGCCCTTAGTACTCATATTATAAGGGGTTACAGTATGCTTTTCATTTTTGAATATTGAAATCCAAAATAGATTTGAATTTTTGCACATGCTCTGCTGTTGAGTGATCTAACATGGTTACGTTATATTTAAGTTATTTGCACGTTGACTGCAGTTGTTATTTTTTATTTATATTTCTACATAATTGTTATCCATTGTTTCTCATTTCCCAAATATATTTAAGTGATGTAAATTTTATATATGTATCTTTCAAGCCATTTGTGTAATTTTAGTCGACAGTTATTACTATTTAGTCTATAACTATTGAAAAAAGTCTTCAAATTAATTTTGTTACATACTATCACGGTGTTGCTCTGTCGAGGTAGGTAGAGAGGATAAATCACCTGACTATCCTATCGCAATATACATCTATCGCCTCTTCGGAATCCACACACCTAATAAAATCCCTATGATTTCTCAATCGACGCAACATCATTTTCGTCTTTCATAATATTATTCACTTAATACAATCATACTTTCCTTCATATTTTCTACTATGCCTTTCACTCAGATTTGCACTATACATTTATTTTTTTTGTCTTCCTTCATTAATTCCATCTAAATCTCAAAACAACCATAGAGTGCACTTTTTTCAACTTATTACGTAAGTTACGTAACTTAAGTTCTCATTCATCCCAAGTCGTTTTATTCCACATTCTGTCATACATTGACAGCCCATGCATTCTTATTAGTGTATACTTCACTTCCATATATCAAAGTTACAATAATATTAAAATACTGTTGTAGACTATCATCTCAGCAGATTTTGATACTGGGTTGTTGGAATATATATGTTTTAATGCTCTACTGACTTTGTTTCCTATCGTTACACACCTTTCAATATCCCTCGTAATTCTTCCATCTTCTAAGAAGATACTACTTATATAGCAGAATTTCTCAACTTGTTCCAACCTTTCATTGCTCACGTATGTATCGCATTTACTTTTCCTTTCATACTTTTCTCACCATGATTCGTTCCAAGATATTTTTCTTTACATCATTTATACAATTTACAGAATAATTCACATGAAACGGCGGTTATATTTGTTCAAGTTTTTTTATGAAAAACAAATTAATGAAAAAGATATCCCGGAATCGTTTGAACAAAATATAATCATTCCAAGAAATAAATCATTCGAATAATTAATTGATAAAATGTTCGTTTCATGATATTATTTTCACGAAATAAAACCTGATTTAAAATTAAAATTTCCACAATCGTTTTTCCCTCGCCCGCATGATATGTTATTGTGAATTATTGATTGAATTCCACACGGAGTTTAAGATCGAAATTTCATATTTTGTGAAAGGATTTGGTTTTAAATTTGTTGACCTCCATACCAGAATATTTATATTAAAAAAATATATCCTTTTCATGCTCAAGTGATGGATAGCTTGTTCGGAGTTTCGGTCCGATGGTAGGACACCTTACTCCTTCATCGGATAAGTTCTGACTGTTAAGATATTTATTGGAAATTTTTGGATCTTTTTGGGAATCGGGAAAGGATAGGTTTGTGGTAATCATGCATATTTAACACTCACGCATCTTCTATAAGGTTGGCAACAAGTGTAAGATGCCTATTAAGCAATCTGGAGGGTATACGCTCGATTCTCTTTAGAGTAAAAATAACAAAAGGGGTCTAGACTGTTTTTTTCTTAAGACCTCTTTAATATATTTTTAGTTGTTTAAAAGAGGCTAACACATAGCAATAAATAAATGAAATGCAACATAATAATAAAATACAGTGTCCACGTTGTTCAAGGTCCGAGATATGACAACCTCCGCCTTCTTATTGGTAAGATGCCTGTCTTTAAACCCGGGGATTGCGTTTTCGGTTCCCGTTGGAACAAGAATTTTTTAAAAACGAATTCAGTCTGGTTTTCACTTAAGGCCTCGTTAACATTTTCCTATTGGTTGGAAGAGTTTGCCACATGAAAATATACTCGCCAGGGTATACTGTATGTAACGAAAGTGAAATACAATAAAATATATTAACATTTATGTGTTTTTCTAAACTACCAGAGGGTCGAAGTTTTTATGCCTCGTTTCTGTGTTCTAGGGCACACTTAAAAAACTTTTTAAGAACTTCATACTATCAGCTGACCTGGATCACACAGAATATAATTCCATGCTCATCCCAGCCAGTACAAAAACCACTTGAAATTATCTGGTCCATTGGCTCGATGTATCTCAATTAGATTTATACTATGGGAACCAAAATATTTCAGTTCTAATGAACAAAATGCGTAATTCTGTTGTATTTTTCGGTGCCATATCGTTCGGAGCTTTCAATACCATAAGACTTTGTTATAATGAGCATTATTTTTACTTAAGATTTCAATCACTTGAGTCAAATTTACTATTATAAATATAACTAAACTTCAAAAAGGAAGATTTTTTTAACATAGAAAATTCATCCTTATGCATACTTAAAAACATTTCTTATTTCGATAACTTGACTTCCTTTTTGTTCAAGTGCAATTTCGTCAGCTTAAAAAATGTTCACGAATGAATGATCTACTTTTCTATATCTTTTTTAAAATAAGAAATTGTAACAAGTAAGGACCATGGATACGGGAGTCGAGTCACGGATCTGCTACAGAGCAGTCGCTTCCCGCTTGAACAGCGCGATCTCACAGCTTGATAACTAACAATTACAATACACGATTCGTCATATAGTGTCGCGTTTCACCGTCGATCGTTTGTCGCTCAAACAGTGCTTTGTTTGTTTCTCGACCGCGCAAGTGCACAAATAAATAAACAATTGACATTCCACTCGTTCCAGACAGCTGTCTAGATCAAATCGGTTTTTTATATAATTCGTGATAAAGAGCCGGCCTCCACAAATTCTTGGTGACGTAATTTGTTCCGAGCACCGGTCGATGCCAGTTTTTCTTCTTCTTCATCGAGTAAGCAACTGACTGTTATTATCCTTCTTACCCTTTTACACTCCGCGGGCAGAGTTGATGATCTGAAAGGTCGTCAGCTCTTCCCATCCTATATTCATCTCATATTTCATACATTCGCACCACTCATCAAATCTTTATTTCTTTAGTTATCATTGTTTGTTTTTTTACTCAATACACAATTATATATATATATTTTTTATTTTTTTATTTTTGTCCACTTTTATTGTCCACAACATTCATTCTATTTGCTCAGTTCCTCCTATTAAGCAGCCATGAAGCCCGTCAAATCGGACTTCTGCATCAAAAATAAACGCATCATAATTAAAAAAACTACACCCAAAAAAAAAACTACACCCAAAACAACTGAAACGCCCGCACCCGTCCCCGAGACCTCGCCTATACCAGCCCTCGCTATGTCTCCGGACCGCTCAACATCCCCTGATCTGACCATCTCCACTTTCGAGGAAGCCTTCGAGCTCTTCAAGATGGAGACCACATCCAAAAAAGAAACAATGAAGATGGTAAAACTTCTTCGTGAGCTCTTCCATAAAGGTGAGGTCTCGATTGAGGCCAAAAACCGTCCATCTGATTCACCCACTGTCTTGCCAGCGGTTCCAATCACAACACCGCCGCACCCCACCCCCACTTCTGACCCCCCACTCTCCCCACCAATAATTATCATCCCGGATACTCCAGAAATGGACTGGCAATCCTTTGCCAAAAATCGCAAAAGGGCTCTCCAACCCCAAGAAAGCCCCCCCCTCGTTCGCCCCCAATCAAACCCGAAACCAGCTGATGCCACTGTGACCCAAACCAGCAAAAGGATGAGAGGCCCACTCAGCCCTCCTCTTCCCGCAGCCCCCGCCCCACCTTCAAATATAGACGTACGACCTCTACTTCCAGTCAAAAAAGACCGCATCCCCCCCATCGTTCTTCACAATTCCGACAAGTACGGAGACCTGAGAGCCAAACTCAGGTCTCAAAACATCAACTTCTCCTCGAAGGTTCAGCCCAATGGTGATTTAAAAATCTCCACAGAAACCGTTCAGGCTTACCGCTCCCTCGTCCACATCACCGACTCTCTCGCCATCCCATACCACTCCTTCCATCTGGAAAACGAGAAGCCCCTGTTAGCCGTCATTCGTGGCCTACCGACCCCTATCAGCGTCGAGGACATTATGATCGAGCTCAAATCCCTTGATTATCCGGTTCAGAATGTGTATCGCATGAAGAACAGGAATAGAGTGGAACTCCCTATGGTCATCGTCAAACTGACAAGGGACTCTTCCGCAAAACGCATCTTCACCGAACTCCACGGTGTACTCGATATTCGAGTCACAGTGGAGGAGCTGAACAAGCGCAAAGGTATGGGCCAGTGTCATCGCTGCCAACAGTTCGCCCATTCCGCCGGCAACTGCCACGCTCCAGCCAATTGTGTGAAATGCGGTAGAACGCATCACACCTCTGAATGCAGGAAGCCCGCGGACACTCCCGCCACCTGCTGTAACTGCGGAGGCCCACACACGGCCAACTTCAGAGGCTGCCCACGCTTCCCCAAGAGCAACCTCCCTTCAATCGCTCCCCACCACCACTTCCAGACCCCGCAGCCCTTACGCCCCCTCATGGATGGCATCTAACAACGCCCCTCCACCAACGCCCCCTTATCGAACGCCCCCTCGGCAAACAACGCCACACGGCGATTCCCCAACGCCCCCCAGAGTGCATCGAAACCAGTCACTTCCAACGCGTCATACGCGAACGTCGCAACTCATCGCCCCCTATTATCATCATCTACACCCCAAAACTACATATTGCCCGCCGCTCCCCCCCCAAATCGCGATCTCATTTTGAATAACTTAAAATCAGCCATCACCGAAGCCATGAACCTCCTCAACTACATCCAAGAACATGGCTCGCACCTATAAACCATCCCATATATCCGCCGCGTTCTGGAATGCAAACGGTTCCCTCAGAACACATAAACAAGAGGTCGAGGATTTCCTTCTCGAGCACAACCTGGACGTGTTGCTGATAACGGAAACGCATCTCAAACCGAGCTACCGTTACAGCATCCGTAACTACTACTGCTACAGAGACGACCGCCTCATCGGCAGAAAAGGCGGCACCGCAACTCTCATCAAAAGCACAATAGACCACTGCCACATCCCCTCCCCTCCCACCGTCAACATAGAATCCACATGCGTAGTGGTGAACACCGCCAATCACGGCCCTCTTAAACTTTGCGCGACTTATCTTCCACCTACCTCCCCACTTGTCGAGTCTGAATTGGACTCATTCCTCGCAGATAATATCCCCACCATCATGGCGGGAGATCTAAATGCTAAACACCCCTTCTGGCACAGCCGCACTTCCAACACTCACGGTAATAAACTTGACGAAATCTCCTCCCGGAAAAGATACTTCGTGGAAGGACCCACGTCTCCCACCCTCTATCCACTAATAGACAATCATCGCCCTGATGTCATCGACATCATTGTCCATAACGACATTCTCTATCAAACAGATCTCACGACTGTTCACCAGCTTCAATCCGATCACTACCCGGTATTACTTCAATTGACGGATGGCTTACCACCCTTCTCGCCCTCAGCCCTTCCGCGACACACCACCTCGTGGAGCGATTTCGCTATTAACGTCGACAGCAGCATCAAAATACCGACAACCTTCCCCGACACGAACTCCATAGACGCCGCTATAAATGACTTCACAACCACCATCAAATCCGCTCTCACATCCTCTTCAAAAGAGAGACCAGCCGATAAACCCGAACTTCCCCTTCCTCCACATATCAAAATACTGATTATGGAAAAAAACAAAACCAGAAAGTTGTGGCAAAACACAGCTGTCCCCTCTTACAAAACCGACTACAACAGATTAGTCAAAAAAATCAAACACCTCCTACAGCAACTCCGCAATGACAAATGGTCAGACTTCGTCGAGTCTCTCGAATACAATGATGGACTCAAATGGAAACTAACGCGTAGCCTTAGAAATACGCCCTCCCGACCCAGCTCTCTTCAAGGACCAAATGGCCCCGTTTTCTCTGCTCGCGACCGCGCAGAGACCTTTGCTGACTCTCTAGCTAATATCTTCTCGCCAAATGCAGACCTCTCTAACCCCTCTCACTCAATAATGGTCGACAACGCAGTTGCCGACATATTAAATGAGCAAACCCCCCCCACCACAGACTTCTTCTCACCGTTAGAAATTCAATCTATCATAAAAAATCTCATCAACAAAAAAGCCCCCGGCCCCGATAAAATCAATAATCTCACCTTGAAAAAACTTCCGAAAAAAGCCATTTACGCCCTTACCGCCATTTACAATGCCTGCCTTCGACATAAATTCTTTCCAACCCCATTCAAAAACGCCGACGTCATCATGTTCCCTAAACCGGGTAAAAGCCACGTTATCCCTGAAAATTACAGACCGATCAGTCTGCTCCCGACTCTAGGTAAAGTGCTCGAAAAATTAATCCTAGAACGTCTCTCGTTAGAAACTTACTCACGTAACATCATCCCAGATTCGCAACACGGATTTAGGCCATTACACTCTACCAACCATCAGCTTCTTCGCGTTGTAGAACACATCATCAAATACTTCAGCTCCAAAGGCCTCACGACCCTCCTTTCACTAGACGTGGCGAAAGCCTTCGACACAGTCTGGCTCAACGGACTCATATTCAAACTGCACAAGTCAGGTATTCCCCTCAGACTAGTGCAAATCATCGCATCATTCCTTGAAAATCGCTCCTTCTCCGTCAAAATAGACGGTATAAACTCATCCCCTCGCCCCATTCTGGCAGGTGTGCCCCAAGGTGCACTGTTGTCCCCTATCCTGTATAACATATACACGAGCGATATGCCCCAATTTTCACGTACACATTGTATCACCGCGCAATACGCTGACGACACAGCCTTTCTCTCTTCATCGAAATATGAATCCGTATCCCACAACAGACTGCAAGACTTCATTCCCATTCTGGAGCACTGGTGCACCAAATGGAAGATCAAAATAAATCCCACCAAAAGCACAGCAGTCCGCTTCTCACGCAGATACATCAAACCCATCAGAACTCTTAAACTCTTCGGCCAGAGCGTCCCATGGTCAAAACACGTAAAATACCTAGGCCTCACATTAGACAGTAGACTCTCGTGGCATAAACACGCCCTCAATATCAAATCAAAAGCTCACGGAACACTCAAATCATTATTTCCCTTGATCAGTAAATACAGCAAACTTAGCACGCGCACTAAACTCCACCTATATAAAGCGATCGTCAGACCGCAACTGACATACGCCCTTCCGGTCTGGGGCCACGCGAAGAAAACAACGCTACATCACATTCAGATCATTCAAAACAAAGCCCTCCGCATAATTTTAAAAGCACCCTACATCGTCCGTAATTCAAGACTCCACGCAGATACCAAACTACATACTATCCCCGAACATATGCGCGCTCTGGCCGAAAGGTTCTACAGCTCTATATCCCGTCATCCCAACCCAGTCATAAAAGCCTTAGATAACTACAACGCGAACACCAGTTACAGACACACTCGTCCGAAATCAATATTGCGAATCATCCCTCCGACCCCCCCCTCTTTAACTCTAATCATCCCCCCAAATGACCCCCCGATTGTCACTCTGAACACCCCATCATCGATAATTCCTCCGGCAGACAGTTTACCCCCATAGGCAACCGCATTTCTCACCTTCAATAAACATTTTCTACACCTTAATATATTTATAAAAGTCACACACATTTCCCCACTCATTTACTTATCTACATATACTATATTCATTCTTATAATTTATTCACAATTCATTTTTTCATTTTTTTTTTTTTCACCCATTCAATATAAAACAGTGTGTGACGACACAAATTTATGTATATTTGTATTTAATATTATGTATATATCATCATATTTATATATGTATTTAATCGTTTATAATTTCTCATAATCATTCATAAAATCAAAACAATTACCACAAACCTATCCTTTCCCGATTCCCAAAAAGATCCAAAAATTTCCAATAAATATCTTAACAGTCAGAACTTATCCGATGAAGGAGTAAGGTGTCCTACCATCGGACCGAAACTCCGAACAAGCTATCCATCACTTGTAGGACCATGGATGTTTTCAAGATAAAAAATCTAATAAAATGTGGGAAGTTTTTGAAGAATTGAAAATGTTGTATTTTCATATATCAAACTTTGTGTGCAACAAAAAAAAACAGAGAAAAAAGGATATATCCGATAGAAAAAAGGAGAAAATATTAAATAAACACATTTTTTTCAAATGTCACATGTTTTCATTTGTTCCACAATAAAATTACTCCACAATAAAAATGAAGATAGAAAATTTGTTGCATATTCCACTAATATGATGGTATTATTACGACTCAAGTTTCGAGTTCCTTTACCAAGTTGTTCGTCAGTTTGCCCCTCGGAGAGTTCGGCAAAACTCAAAACTCGAGTTACGGTTATAACACCCAATTAGTGGAATTTCAAAAGTATTTTGTAACCTAAAAAATATTAATAAATTTTATTGTAAACTAAATACCATTAATCAAGTAACGAATGAAGCTTTTGAATTTTTTTATTCATGATTTACTAAAAAAAATCAGTCGACTACCAAAAAGAAATGTCAAACAAAATGTAAAATGGTACAAAGAAAACCTTTTGAATGCTAACAAGAGTGTTAACATTTTATTTTTGTTTGTTAGTCAAGGGAATGTGAATTGATAGAAAATCATGATAATATTATTTGTATTTTCATGCATTGTGTGTGGCAAGATATACACGATCTGTGTTTTTTTTAAAGATGTTGATGCGTTATGTTTTGTTTTATAATTGTTACTGTGATATGTGAAGGATACAATAGTGTAGTTTATTTGGACAATAAATAAATAATTGATAATTCCAACTTCTTTTTATGATTTGTTCGAGTTAACAGTTAATTCATTTTCAATAACTTAACATTGATGGGGGCTAGTGACAGCGACAGAGAAATAAAAACTAAAGAGCCCCAGTCGAGTTTATGTCAATTCCGACTTATTATTATATGTTTAAAGCAAATGTCAGTTTAGACTTCAAAATTAGGGGGACACTAATTGAACGACTAAAATAAACGAAAGGAAAGAAATGTAAACGCATACTTGTTATGAATAAGCCTAAGAAATACATTTTGTATAATTTATTGAAAGTTTAATTTCTTTTCGTCATTGTTTTGATATATTTCTGACAGTTGGCTAGCGTATTCAATTTAAAAAAACTGCAAGCGCTTTTTCTCCTATATGTTTCACATTTCTGTTATTTGTTTGACCTCCTGATAACAAAAATGCAGTCTTAAATAATATTTCCGATATGACAAGATATATCGCTATAAATGGCATTTAAATCGATTAAGTGGTTCTTGAGTTTTGTAAATGCGCACTAAACGCACAAACTGAAAATCTTTGTGATATTAATATTAGTCCAAATCACATTGAACCGTTTTTTTTCTGTCAATAAAGCCAGACATTGAAGCCAAGAATATATACGATTAAAGCACGGCCGTTTTAAGATAACTCTATCATTATAAAGAATATCACCAAAATTGCAGTCATAATTACAATAGTTTTATAAGAAGTTTGCTGGAAAACAAATTTCATATTAATGTATAAAATTTCACATTTAATCAATTAATTAACGCGTTTGCAAAAAGTTAACATCTTGAAACCTGCGTTACTTTCCTAGAATAATCTATCTATGATTATTTTTCCTCTTAGTTTTGTGTGGTTTAAGGAGTCCTATGATTTGGTTTATGTTTATTACTTAAGAGAAATGTAAAACATTAATAATTGTTTTTAAAAATATGTTTTAAAAAATACGTCTTCTTTTTTGCTGTTTTGGAAAGACATTTATTTCATTATCAGTACGACATTAATGTTAAAGCTATCAAGTTTACCCAAAAAATGCGTAATGATTTGAAATTCAATATTTTCTGCACCATTTAATTCTGTGTGGGGGGGGCTTATTCGTAGCAAAACTTATTTATTAAGTTCACATGTTCCACATCACAAAATATTTAATGAATTAAAAAAAAAATTATTAAGAAATATTTCATTTGGTTATAATAAGAATGATAATTTAATTGTTTTCTGAAGGTAAAAGTTTTTTCCGCTTTAGCAAGTTTCTTTTATTTCTAGACAATATACGATCTCCGTTATCTAGATGGTAAGGTGTCTATGTTCCAGTTCGGATGTTACAAGTTCGATTTTCCATGGAACCGAATTTTTTTTAAAAAGATCACTTTAACATCTTTCTGGTTGGTACTGATTGTAAAATAGAAATTGTAACACCATAGAAATTAGAGAGTTATATAAGGGAGATTGGTTGAAGATAAGTAGTATTGGTATTTTTGTGTCAAAAAAAATCCAAATAATTCTTCATTTTAATTGTGGATATATTTTTTTTAAATAAATATTTATTTGTAAGAAAAGCTAAAAAAATCTTTTTTTTTCTTCATTTTACATCAAATAACTAATTGAAATAATATATGCACAAGGATCTGTAATGAAATATCGATAGAATCCATAAAGCCATGAAATATTGCGGTTCCCTAACCCGTTCTACATTGGACCTTAAAATGTAATATTCCTTTTAGGCCCGAGGCAGCAGGACAATAAAATACTATCCAAATTTGGAAAACATAGAAAAAAAATTTGATCGTTAAACAGAAATACTTGTGAATTTTGACACATCTTGAATATTAATTTGATATAAATATAAACCTATATACGGATGATTAGTGTTATTAATATAAGGGAATAAACAAAAATATAATTAATCAAATAATTACGAGTATGTATAAACTATTTTGATAAATTAATTAGAGACATTTATTTAAATAACTCAGGCGTCACGTAGTGGAACTCCATAATTGATATATCATTAAAACACCGTAACTTTGTTTCATTCCACTTTATTTTTTATATAACACAATGATTTGAACACTTGCTGTGTATCATCAGGTGAGTTGACAAGGACTGAAGTGTATACTCGTATTAATTACAGAGTTATCATATGTGTTTATTTTATATAACACAATGATTTGAATACTTGCTGTGTATCATCAGGTGAGTTGACAAGGACTGAAGTGTATACTCGTATTAATAACAGAGTTATCATATGTGTTTATTTTATATAACACAATGATTTCAACACTTGCTGTGTATCATCAGGTGAGTTGACAAGGACTGAAGTGTATACTCGTATTAATTACAGAGTTATCATATGTGTTTATTTTATATAACACAATGATTTCAACACTTGCTGTGTATCATCAGGTGAGTTGACAAGGACTGAAGTGTATACTCGTATTAATTACAGAGTTATCATATGTGTTTATTTTATATAACACAATGATTTGAACACTTGCTGTGTATCATCAGGTGAGTTGACAAGGACTGAAGTGTATACTCGTATTAATTACAGAGTTATCATATGTGTTTATTTTATATAACACAATGATTTGAACACTTGCTGTGTATCATCAGGTGAGTTGACAAGGACTGAAGTGTATACTCGTATTAATAACAGAGTTATCATATGTGTTTATTTTATATAACACAATGATTTCAACACTTGCTGTGTATCATCAGGTGAGTTGACAAGGACTGAAGTGTATACTCGTATTAATTACAGAGTTATCATATGTGTTTATTTTATATAACACAATGATTTGAACACTTGCTGTGTATCATCAGGTGAGTTGACAAGGACTGAAGTGTATACTCGTATTAATTACAGAGTTATCATGTGTGTTTATTTTATATAACACAATGATTTGAACACTTGCTGTGTATCATCAGGTGAGTTGACAAGGACTGAAGTGTATACTCGTATTAATTACAGAGTTATCATATGTGTTTATTTTATATAACACAATGATTTGAACACTTGCTGTGTATCATCAGGTGAGTTGAAATGGACTGAAGTGTATACTCGTATTAATAACAGAGTTATCATATGTGTTTATTTTATATAACACAATGATTTCAACACTTGCTGTGTATCATCAGGTGAGTTGACAAGGACTGAAGTGTATACTCGTATTAATTACAGAGTTATCATATGTGTTTATTTTATATAACACAATGATTTCAACACTTGCTGTGTATCATCAGGTGAGTTGACAAGGACTGAAGTGTATACTCGTATTAATTACAAAGTTATCATATGTGTTTATTTTATATAACACAATGATTTGAACACTTGCTGTGTATCATCAGGTGAGTTGACAAGGACTGAAGTGTATACTCGTATTAATTACAGAGTTATCATATGTGTTTATTTTATATAACACAATGATTTGAACACTTGCTGTGTATCATCAGGTGAGTTGACAAGGACTGAAGTGTATACTCGTATTAATTACAGAGTTATCATATGTGTTTATTTTATATAACACAATGATTTGAACACTTGCTGTGTATCATCAGGTGAGTTGACAAGGACTGAAGTGTATACTCGTATTAATAACAGAGTTATCATATGTGTTTATTTTATATAACACAATGATTTCAACACTTGCTGTGTATCATCAGGTGAGTTGACAAGGACTGAAGTGTATACTCGTATTAATTACAGAGTTATCATATGTGTTTATTTTATATAACACAATGATTTGAACACTTGCTGTGTATCATCAGGTGAGTTGACAAGGACTGAAGTGTATACTCGTATTAATTACAGAGTTATCATGTGTGTTTATTTTATATAACACAATGATTTGAACACTTGCTGTGTATCATCAGGTGAGTTGACAAGGACTGAAGTGTATACTCGTATTAATTACAGAGTTATCATATGTGTTTATTTTATATAACACAATGATTTGAACACTTGCTGTGTATCATCAGGTGAGTTGAAATGGACTGAAGTGTATACTCGTATTAATAACAGAGTTATCATATGTGTTTATTTTATATAACACAATGATTTCAACACTTGCTGTGTATCATCAGGTGAGTTGACAAGGACTGAAGTGTATACTCGTATTAATTACAGAGTTATCATATGTGTTTATTTTATATAACACAATGATTTCAACACTTGCTGTGTATCATCAGGTGAGTTGACAAGGACTGAAGTGTATACTCGTATTAATTACAAAGTTATCATATGTGTTTATTTTATATAACACAATGATTTGAACACTTGCTGTGTATCATCAGGTGAGTTGACAAGGACTGAAGTGTATACTCGTATTAATTACAGAGTTATCATATGTGTTTATTTTATATAACACAATGATTTCAACACTTGCTGTGTATCATCAGGTGAGTTGACAAGGACTGAAGTGTATACTCGTATTAATTACAGAGTTATCATATGTGTTTATTTTATATAACACAATGATTTGAACACTTGCTGTGTATCATCAGGTGAGTTGACAAGGACTGAAGTGTATACTCGTATTAATTACAGAGTTATCATATGTGTTTATTTTATATAACACAATGATTTGAACACTTGCTGTGTATCATCAGGTGAGTTGACAAGGACTGAAGTGTATACTCGTATTAATAACAGAGTTATCATATGTGTTTATTTTATATAACACAATGATTTCAACACTTGCTGTGTATCATCAGGTGAGTTGACAAGGACTGAAGTGTATACTCGTATTAATTACAGAGTTATCATATGTGTTTATTTTATATAACACAATGATTTCAACACTTGCTGTGTATCATCAGGTGAGTTGACAAGGACTGAAGTGTATACTCGTATTAATTACAGAGTTATCATATGTGTTTATTTTATATAACACAATGATTTCAACACTTGCTGTGTATCATCAGGTGAGTTGACAAGGACTGAAGTGTATACTCGTATTAATTACAGAGTTATCATATGTGTTTATTTTATATAACACAATGATTTCAACACTTGCTGTGTATCATCAGGTGAGTTGACAAGGACTGAAGTGTATACTCGTACTAATTACAGAGTTATCATATGTGTTTATTTTATAAATAGAATAAAATTACGTTTGCTATATATGTGTTGTTTATATTACTAAGGCAAAAAAAGTTACAAGCAGAGAAAGGGGATAAATTGAGTTGATTATTTATGATATTTTTGTTTCGTTTGTTTGTCTTATGTTTTTCAATGGTTCCAGGCTATTTATTGTGCAGTATGTGTAATATTTTTGTGTTTAGTGGATGTGAAAAACCGTTTTCACACCCACTTAACTTAAATTTTTACTCTTACCTTAAAAAAAACATAAACACCACACACAATGATGTAATAAATATATGTAATTCAGTTCTTGCTAACTCACCTGATGATGTCACAGCAAGCGTTGGATGGAATGCATTGCATTGCATTGTGATTTACAAAAAATTAAGTAAAATAAAATAATGTCATGATATTTTAATTGTATATTAATTGATTAAAGATTTAAAAAATAAAGACATAACAAATGAGCCAGGCTGAGATGTATTTAAACAAGCTTAAAAATTGTATGTACTCCGAAAAGGACACTCAAAGAATACATGGTCAAGGGGTTTCTCGCTCACTTCACACATGCACATTAAGCTTTCACATTGAGTTTGTTGAGGTAAGAAGCTACCAGGGAGTGTTAAAGTTTTTTCTGCGTACGTTTGATAGCATCGAAGGGTTTATCCCTCAACAGAATTAATTTAAAACATAGGTCAATGTGCATGTGTAAAAAAAACGAGGAAATCCTTGACCATATGTTCTTCGCATACTTTATACGAAGTGCATATTACTTTTAAACTTGTTTAAATACGTCTCTTCCTGTCAGTTGAAATTTATCATAGTTGAAACAGGATAAATACGTTACTTTTATGGTACCAATAATTGAGTAACCTTAAATATTCGATTTATCAACGTTTTTGGTATAAACGTATTTATTTTCCTTGTATTTAGAAATTACAACACATTCTCGAGGAAAAGCTATTTATTAAATATCATATCATCTAAAAATATGTAACAAGGTTTTGGAGGTTCCCTTAATGACATGTAATAACATATTAACTGATGCAAATTTAGAGCGTGAGATGGGAAGTTGTTGGGCATAATTTTGATGTGGTTGTTGAGATTATGATGCGTTTGGGATTATGCATGTGATAAACATGTGATTTAAGTATCTGTAAGTATGTAAATGGTTCACCTTAGATTTTCGGTGTTAATGACAAGTATATGGAATTTGTGATTAAATAATGAGACTTTATCAAATGCCTTGCGTAGCAAAGTGGTTCTTTTTACCCAAATATGCGATTTTTTTATCATTATTGTGTACTTATTCTGTATGGTTTGCCTTTCAATTAAACCGATACAAATTGTAATTGTCGTATTATGGATAATATATAAAAATATTGACCACTTAATGAAATAACTGATATGACTAATTGGTCATAGAGAATGCTTATAGACCTTTTGCATTTAAATTTCAAGAATTATAGAATAATAATTGTAGGCTGGTAGATAGGCTCAAATAATTTCGATCAACGATTTTCTGAAATTTCAGGAAGCAAAGTAAAAAAAATAGTTGTGGCCTGTCAGATAGGTTAAAATCATTTCGATCAGCTTTTTTTGAAATTTCGTGAAGCATAGTATAAGAAGAATTGTGGGCTGTCAGAAAGGTTCAAATCATTACGATCAACGATTTTCTGAAATTTTCTGCGAGATGCTTTAAATTGTATATTTTTGTAAGATACTTAATCGAGAGCAACGATCTGTTTGGATTGGTATAAATTTGATGTGTTGACTTTCTCAAATTACATTTGTAATAATTCGGTTTTGTCATCTTCTCTTCCTTTTGCACGATTTTTATAACTCACAAAGACATAAGATTGTAATAAAGTTGGTTACGGGTGACAAAATACGGAAGGTGAGATTGAATTTTTATGAGCGTGAGGGAAAATTATTAACATTATGTCATAAAGTAGAATCAAGGCTGCTTTTTATGGGATGAAGCTGCGTTCCTCAACATTCTAATTTTTGAGAAAAAAACAAATAAATTGATGAAATATGTTGAAATGTCAATGGTGATATACTCTTATAATGTGGAAAAAATATTGAAACTCAAGGATCTATTCCTTAAATATTAAAGGCACACCGACATCTTTAGGAAATTAAAATAGAGCGGTTGTGACTGCAAAGACTAATAAAAAACTTGAGCTTCAACCTTTTTCAAACAAAAACCAAATGAGTCGTCTTTTCATTGAATATAAAAACTAAAAGTTGAGTATGGGATATAAGTTCGTTTTCAAAATCAAGTTATACTCTAAAGAGCTTGAACGTATCAATAACATAAATGGTAGTCCAGTCAATCTTAAATGATAATGATGATAGACGATTCCTCGTGAGAATTGTCCAAATAACGATATACTATATGCTAGACTCCAGATTATTTTAGTTTTTTACCAAATTTATTTATTAATTTTTTTTCGATTGCTAAGTTTTGTATTATCAGTAAGTCTAGAATTATGTCAAATATCTATAAGTGACTGTTAGTCAATTGGATTTGAGGAAATCTGTTGACAGGAAGCTAAACAATAAAACAGCCACCAGTGAAATAAACTGGTTGCAAATATGGATATATGAGTAACTTATTTTCATATTTTTTTATATCTCCAAAAACTATGAAATTTCAAGTTTTTGATGCGTATGAATTGAGGGTTCAAAGATTCGTTTGAAAATTGATGGAAAAGTATATTCTATTCAGATACCGTTCGATTTTGAAGTACATATATTTCAAAGTTTGAAAATTAATTCTAGAATAAAAAAAATATTGGAAGCCTTTTTAAAAAATACTCTAAAAGACACTAAAAAAACTTTGAAGAATAACTCTGATTTCCATTCGAAAATGTTTCTAGAAAGACTTTAAAATGTAGTTATCAATCATTGGAACTTAACAATTGATGCGTATAATAATATTGTATTTGAATTGAAATATAAAACTCATAGATACCAAAAAAGCTTAAATTTGACATGTTCAATACCGTGAAACGACCCTGGTTTAAATTCAATACGAAAGTTGTACCTCTCTACCCAACGGCAGTGGGTGGTTTACTCGTCTGTAGCTCGCGAATCTCCCATCCTGTGCACCCACGCGTGAACCGCAAGATATTCCAATTTCGGGTAATATGTTGTTAGAAAAACTATATCGATTCGGATGCGGGGAGGTTCACAAAATATGATACGTACTATTATTATTATAGCTTTGTATTCAGCATTAGTGCAGAGCGCTTCTTGTGTGAGCGCTCATGCGTGGAGGACGAGATACTCCAATTTTGTTGAACAGGAAATTTTATGCTGGACTAGCACCCGAGTTCTGTGCGCAATATTACTTTTTTGTATGAGATCAAAGCAATATTTGTGCTTCAAATAATTAATCTCACATATTTTATAATTAATTGCCAAGAGTAGTTCTTATACCACGATACTTATAACATAGACAGATCTTCATCAGAGATGTTTTAGATCCGTAGAACAATTGCCAAGAGTAGTTCTTATACCACAATACTTATACCATAGACAGATCTTCATCAGATATGTTTTAGATCTGTAGAACAATTGCCAAGAGTAGTTCTTATACCACGATACGTATAACATGTACAGATCTTCATCCGAGATGTTTTAGATCTGTAGAATAATTACCAAGAGTAGTTCTTCTACCACGATACTTATAACATATACAGATCTTCATCCTAAATGTTTTATCTGTAGAACAATTTAATTTGGATATTTTTAGTTTTAATACACACGTCCGTACACAGCATAATGCCATTTCCCTTTAGGGATATGTAGAAGGGACAGGGTGCATAATTAACCTTTGACGACATAATGTCTTTACTTTTTCCATATCCACACATCTTCTAGTACAGCTCCTATTTCTCTTATCCCTTCAATTTCTCCTTTCAAATTTTCATTCACTTGATCCAATAATACTTTTCTCAGTCATTCTCTACCACAACTTCCAATATCGACTGCATTATACATGTTTCATGTCCACGTTACATCCTTAAATATCAATGTTGGCACGTGTACGCTGTTTTGAAACATAATTTAAGAAGGTTTTAATACTACGCTTGGTTTTAATGTAAGTCTTTTAGGACCCCATTGACTTTATTTCCTATTGCAACTCGCCGTTCAATATCTCGTTCCACCTTTCCCTCATCTTAGAACATATTCTCAAACAGAATACTTTACCTCGTTATAATTTTTCATTCTTCATCCAAATTTCATATTTACATTCATTTATAATTTTGCTTCATTAATTCTCAGATCTTTGTCTTCACATTTCACGTACACATCCCTTAAAATATGCTGTCATTTATTTTCCCTATCCACTGACATTACCATGTCATCAGCATAAAGCAATCGACATGCATTCCAGTTTCACATTTTCACCATTGGAGATTTTTAACACACGAGTCTATATAAATATTAAATAACCACGGTGACATTTAAAATCCCAGATTCATATTTTTTGAACTTTTAAACAACTATTACGTTTAGAAATGGTTCACCCTACTCTCAACATACACCGACGCAATACTGCATTTAAAGCTGAATTGTATCATCATTATAATAAATTTGTCATTTTGGAGTATGAATATCTTGATTTGCACGAGAATATGATTGATTTATATTTCATTCACATATTTTTTAAGTATCGGCAGATTTTAAGATTGTAAATTGCATAAAGTCAAAATAACGCATTTTAACCAAAAATTCTTGAAAAAAAGGATCGTGCATAAAGTTCAGGTACAATTATTAAATATGCACAACTTGAAATTAATGAAACTTGAATAGAATAAAAACATTTTATACACGCATATTTGAGAAGGATTTCAAGAATCAAGTAAGTAAATGTCTTACTGTGAAGCAAGACTTTCATAAAATTAAAATAAAGACGACGTAGAAAAAGTGATAACATATTATTCTTAAATAACTTTTCTAAGATGCCGGTGATGTTAAATGTCCAAAAAAGTAAGTGATGATAAATTCAGCATTAATGCAATAACCATGCAACACCCTTTTTGTGTAACAGGAGAAATACGTCCAAAGTGGATAAAAAAAATAAAAAAAATTACTTATGTTAAATATTTCCAAAATTTTTATAAAATAACATTGAATTATAATTTCAAAAATTAAGGAATTTTTTTTCGATTGTGCAGGATGTTTTAGGTTTTTGTAGTTTCTGAGAGTTATTATAGGTTGTTTTGATTTGCGCATCATAACAAATAATAAGAAGAGACATAATAATAGCAACAGAAACATAATAGGGGATCAAAAAAGGTTTAGATATAATAGATACGAACGAACTCCCATGCATAGGTACATCTTAAGGAATGGGCCATTACAGAAACACTGCGAGAGCTCTTCTTATCTAATGTATGGTGTAAAGAAAGCACATTCAGCGAAATATTTGGACCGAAAATATGAACAAGTTTATTCCTAGTTTCGGAGGAGAGTTCTTTTCTCTGTCATCAGTAAAACGATTCTTTTGATCATGAATATTTCCGACGGTCTTTAAGTTGGAGACTTCTGAAAGTTTCATTCCAACTTTACTATCTTTCCGTTAAAAGTATTAAATTTAATTCAACTAATTACCATACATTTCAACCGAAAGTAAGTAAATATATTCTCGTACGTAAATTCGTGGGAAATTATGAGTATGGAGCTTACGAAAAGCTCTAAAGCTTTTACTACTCAAAACAGTTATCGACAAATGCTTTCAGCACATTTTAGGGTGGTTTTTGAGCTGAGACTTTCATGTTTATATTCTTAGTTCGTAAAGCTTTAAGATCGATGTTGTAAATTATTTCTCTTACACTATTTCAATATTCATAAATGCCATAGACAACATTTAATAGTTTTCTTGAGAAAATCATAAAGGAGGGTTGGGAATAGAATTATTCGCACACATGAATATTTATGATTACAATAACATCGCACATAGATGATTGGAACATAGAATAATGGAATGTTAAGTTGTTTGTCGATACCAGAGTTATTAAAAGTATAAATATTTATGAAAGGACAACTTCTATTGCGCTATATAGAGAACAAATATTATTTGATAGAACTTTATAACTTGATACAAAACGCAAAATATGATAACCTATTTTAAGTGGCTTTGTAGGATAGCTTTTCATAAATTTTTTTTTAGTTTTAACAACTGTCGCAAGAAAAGCATGAAGTGTATGTTTTTCTTTCCGAGATTTAGAAAACTTTAGTAAGTTATTTAACTCTATAGAGTATTGAGATGCAATCGATTACAACGTACAATTTTAATCCCTTAATTAAAAAGTGTGTAAATTAAGAAATTGTTATTGTAATTAAAATTTGGCA
>CATKWJ010000305.1:0-57602 GCA_949825065.1 Odontocerum albicorne | reverse complement strand
TGTAGCTCGGTAGGTAGGTAAGCTATGAAAAGATATTCACGTAATGTAATCAAAACTGCGCTATGAATTGAAAAGGTGATAAACTTAGAGGGAAAACCTGTTTATGGGAAGTAATCATGTTGATTGACATGCAAAAGAATCTCCCTTGTTCATTCTTAACAAATTCGCAATCCTTTTACCTCAGAAAGTTATGGGCTCTTAATGAAACCATATACGACAGTTCAAAATATGAAGTTTACTGTTGTATGAGGAATGAAACAGCTGCAAGGGGTTTTAATGAAGTGGCATCATATTTGCTAAAATGGATCACAATATGGTCGGACAACTGCGCAGGCCAGAACATAAATATGGCCGTTTCAATGTTTTATAACTGGTTAGTCTCGCAAAAGATTTATAAGTTAAAATTTATAAACTACAAATTCCTACTTCGAGGTCATACTCATCTAGAAGAAGATTCTGCGCACTCAGCTATTGAACGGGCCAAGAAAAACTAAAAAGTTTTCAGATTTTCATACCGCATGACTGGGAACAGTTTATTAGAAATTGTAAATCTGCCAACCAGTATACCGTACATTCTATGGATACAGGGGATTTTAAGAATGTATCATCTTTGTACAGTGGATCATAATCACCATTTGTGAGCAGGAAAAAAATATGAAAGGAGATGATTTCCTCATGTCACAGGTCGTTTGGCTGCGTGCTCAGGCGGATAAACCAGGAATACTATTGTATAAAAATAATTTTATGGACGATGGTTTCAAAGAAATAGACTTCAGAAGAAAGAAAAGAGGGAACTTGATCACTCCACAAACACTTCCGCAAATGCGTGAAAATCTGATTCCATTGAGTATTCCAAAGTTTATGGATTTGGAGAAAATGCTGAGGTGGATACCGAAACCTCTTCATTTATTTTATAAAAATTAGCCACACAAAGAATATAATGCTCCTAAATACCCTCCAGAAGATGCAGAAATAGATGAGATGAATAATGAAGAAATTCTGTAAACCATTTTTTCCAGTGTAACCTTATTTTTTCCTTTCTTTATTAAGATTTTTGTATTATTTTTAAGTTAGGTTTTTTAATAAACAGTAAAAACAATTAATTTGTATTTATTTCTATTTATCACCATTTAAATCATGATTTTAAAAGCTAAGTAGGTTTTTATCATTTGGCCCCAACTGCCAATAATACGATAACACATAGAAGCAGAAGGATGCAAATCCATCAGACTATTTTTATTTTGTTTTTTTTAAGGTCAAAAAGCAATCAAATAAAATATATTTTTACATGAACTGTAAGTACTTGAAGTGAACTCCAACACAAAACAATAAATAACCACTCAGTTTATCTATTTGAATGATTTAACAGGCATTAATAAAAAAGTACTTTTGTTTTTAGCTCTACTGAAAAACTCACTATTTGGATTTGCATCCGTCTGCCTCTGAGGTACAGTTCATCAACAGTAATGAACCAATAGTTGCAGATGGATAACCTAACAAACTGGGTTGATATACCGTCAAAAAAATTATAAATCATGTTGTACCGCAGCATGCTCCAGTCAGGTCACAGTAGATCCAATGCTACCTTGCAAGAACACAATACAACCTCTATGGCCTAGTTGGTAAGATGCCTGTCTTCCGACCCGGGGTTACGGGTTCAAATGCTATTTGAACCCAATTTATTTTAAAAAGGGTTCCAGTCTGTCCCTTTACTTGAGGCCTATTAAAAAAATATATAATTGGTTTGAAGAGATTGCCAAATGGCAATAAGCTCACCAGGTTGTACTATATACAATAAAAGTCTAATACAAGGCTAAAAAATATGCCATTTTCTAAAACCGCCATGTTTCTAATACATTTGGACTTACAAACTCTTGACAGTAACTGCGTGATAGATATGGTTTTTTAGGAAAGAAGGAAATATATCTTCATGTATTCTAATAAGTACATAAGATTGGTGTTATGGCCCAGTGATTGGTGTGCTTGTTGAGCATCTACGAGTAGGAGTTCTAAGTATGATTCCCAGACTGGTTATACTTGCGAGGCTTTTTTTCCCATTTGAATTTATCGCTGTATTGCACTTGGAAGTTTTCTAATGTAAATCTTTGGACCACTCATTAGGTAACTCGTAGGGTAGTTGTTAAAAAGTAGTGCATTATTGATAAATTCCTAAGATTTTTTTTACAAAAAATTATGTGATAATTTTCATTATAGCAAGTCTTTTGGGAACTGAATTTTACCATACTTCTGAATTTTCCATTCAATTGTTACTTGTTTGAATTTGACACTAATGTGATCATTTTTAGCAGAAGCTTTATTTCCATTTAAGTGGTTAAATACACATGTGACAAGGATAATAACCTATGGTTGTTGTTTAGGCAATGATGATTATGACTACACTATTATACTGAATCTTTTTTTGATAAAATTATTACAAAAGCGCAACATATTGGTGTGTTTACTGAAAATCGCTTCTTTGTATTATCTAAATTATTAAATTCATTCGTCATATACAAAAAAGACACTTCGAAATGGGACACAAAAATATTGATTGCGTTGAATCCATTGATAGAGTGAGTCATGGATGATACTGATTAATCATCTCAGTTTAAGTGATTTTACAAGAGAGTGGTTTGAAGATTTCTTGTAAATTTGAATAACCATTGTAAAAATATATATTAAACTAAATACTTTTTTTTTTTTAAAAATATTTTTTCTCTTTTAGAGATATTAACAATATCACTAGTAATTTTTTTTTTCTAAAGTACACATATGTTAAAATACATAGTTTAATTTTCTTAAATCAAAAAGTAATCTGATTTAGTGGTAGTACAAACTCAATTTTGCCGATATTGAAAATACATTTAGGCTTCGTATAACACGGGTTTATACAACACAGTTTTGATATAACACGGTTAATGAATTGTGGCATATTTTTGTACAACACGCTTTATATAACACGGTTTCAAAAAAAAAATAATTAATTAACATGTTTGATTTGGCACACCCATAGATCCACAGTTTTGGCAGTAAGAAAAATACTGCGCGTACACGCTCAGTAATAATAGAAAAGATGGAAAGGGCTCTTATGCTATGGATAGAAGACTGCAATGACAAAAACATGCCTATAGACAGAAACATTATTCAAAAGAGAGCACTAAAAATTTATGATAATTTAAAAAGAACTGAACAATCGTCATCTGAAGATCAACAACCATCTCACGATTTTGCTGCTAGTAGAGGATGGTCTGAAAATTTTAAGAAGCGATTCTCACTACATAATATAAAAATTCGAGGAGAAATTGCGTCGGCTGACATAGAATCTGCCAAAAATTGACTTCAGAATTCACCGAAATTATAAAAAATAAGGTCTACACACCAGACCAGATATTCAATGCGTATGAAACAAGATTGTAATGGAAAAAGATGTCCCATAGAACCTACATATCAAAAAGCGAAAAACATGCGAAGGGATTTAAGGTGGCGAAAGAAAGAATATCTTTACTCTTATGTTCCAATTCTTCCGGAGAAATCATAATGATGCCTTTACTTATTAATTGGTCTTTAAACCTCCGAGCACTGAAAGGATATGACAAAAGGAATTTGTCTGTTTATTGGAGAGCAAATAAAAAGGCTTGGACCACAGTTATTATTTTTAAAGATTGTTTTCACAAATGTTTTATACCTGATGCCCAGAAACTTATATGAGGAAAAAGAATCTTGATTTTAAAATATTATTGATACTGGACAATGCACCAGGACATCCGCTCGATTTGAAACATCCAAATGTTGAAATATTATTTTTACCACCAAACACTACGTCTATAATACAGCCCTTGGACCAAGGAATAATTTCAACATTTAAAGCGTATTATATTTGTCCAACATTTGAAAAAATATTAGATGATATTGATCAAGATGAGAATTTAACAGTTATACATGCTTGGAAAAAAATTCTATTCAAAGTTGTCGATATGGTTTTTGCATCCGTTAAAGAAATAAAACAATCCACTTTAAATGCTTGCTGGAAAAAGCTGTGGCCAGAAGAAGTCCCTGGAGAAAATTTTGTACCACCAATAGAAGATGAATACCAAAAGACAATGAACATTTGTCGTGGTATTGGTGGAGAAGGATTTGATGATTTTGATATTCAAGATATCGAAGAAATATTGTAGGATCGTACATTGAACGAAGAAGAATTAGTCGAAACGTTGGATGAACCTACCATAATTAATGCATAGCCGCATGTCTCACATTAAAAACAATAAATGACGGTTTGGGATTGACTGATAAATTAGAACATTTTTTTATAGAAAATGATCCCATAATGGAAAGAAGTTTGAAATTTAAGAGGGAATTACCAAATATTTTGGCCTCTTATCACGAAATATGTAAAGATTTATACGCTAAAGGGAGACAATCGCTTATTACAGAATTTTTAAAGGCTAAATCCAAAAATACTCCTGGTCCTCCGATGATGAAAACTCACAACCGATCTCGAAAAAGAGTTGAACAAGTAGAATTGTTAGTGATAGTGATGATGAATGAATGATCTATTATATGTATTGGGAGTACAAATTAGTTCGGTCCGTTTCCAAAAGATGGCTCTGACTGTTATGAATGGTTCATAGTGACAGCCGATTTTGGCGGTTTCAGAGAGGTTAGACATCTGCCAATAATATTCAGTTTATATCGCTTTGAGTTTCATGCAAAAACCTTGTTTTGAACAGTGTTGAAAATGTCGAATTTTGTGTTAACCAAGCAGCATTTGCGGGAGGTTTTAATTTTCTGCTTTAATTGGAAGAAAAGTGCAGCTGAAGCCCATCGAATGCTTGTCGAAGTTTATGGTGACGCTGCTCCAACTGATAAATCATGTAGGGAATGGTTTCGACATTTCAAGGATGGAGATTTCAGCGTCGAAGACAAGCCTCGCTCTGGACAGCCAAAAAAATTCGAGGACAAAGAATTAGAGGCATTACTCGAAGAAGATCAGAGTCAAACGCAAGAGGAGCTTGCAGAATCATTGGGAGTGACTCAACAAGCCGTTTCCGTACGATTGAGAGCCATGGGAATGATTAAAAAACAAAGGAAATTGGGTGCCTTATGAACTGAAACCTCGAGACGTTGAAAGGCGATTTTTCACTTGCGAGCAGCTGATTCAAAGGCAACAAAGAAAAGGTTTTTTGCATCGGATTGTAACTGGAGATGAGAAGTGGATATTCTACGACAACCCCAAGAAAAAATACTACAATAAGCCCAGTCAATCGTTGCCAACGACCTCAATATCAACACCAAAACCGAACATACATGGTTCGAAGATCATGCTCTGTATCTGGTGGGACCAAAGGGGTGTTGTTTACTATGAGGTGCTGAAACCTGGCGATTCCATTACGGGCGATCGGTATCGGCTACAATTAATTCGTTTGAGCCGTGCATTGTGAGAAACACGGCCGGAATACGAGCAAAGACATGATAAAGTTATTTTTCTTCATGACAACGCTCGGCCTCATGTCGCAAAAGTCGTAAAAAATATTTAGAAACGCTCAAATGGGATGTTTTACATACACCCGCCGTATTCCCCGGACATTGCTCCTTCTGATTACTGATTGTTCCGAAGGATGCAGCACGATTTGGCAGGTCACCGGTTCACTTCTTTCGTAGAAACCGAAAATTGGCTCCAAACTTGGATCGCCTCAAAAGACAAGTAATTTTTTCGAGATGGAATTCGAAAATTGAGAGATGGGAAAAAGTAGTAGCCAGCGATGGACAATACTTTAATTGATCTGTTCATTCATTTTGTTTAGAAATAAATGCATTTTTGAACACAAAAAAACGGACCGAACTAATTTGTACACCCAATATGTTATTAAAGTTTTTTCACTAAATATGTATATGTATATTTTGTTGATTGTTTAATAAAAAAAATAAAGGATGTTAACCAACTTCGATATTTTTTGGAACGCTAAGACTATTTTTGTATGAACTTTAAATCTTGTATAACACGGATTTGTATTACATGACGTTTTTGTGGAACCATATTACCGTGTTATACGAGGCCCAGGTGTAATATGTTGTCCGGGAACTGGTTTCGTATTTCTTGAATGGATGTTAGTACAATTTTTCTATTTCTAACTTCATTCCAAACAAACTGAATGTATATTATTATAAAAGGTAATAGTTTGACACATTTTTCGACCATTGTTTGCCTAAATTTCTTTGTTTTTTTTTCCATAATAAATTGGAACAAAATAAATTTATTTTTCAGTGCTTTGTAGCTTTTTACTACCATAAACGAAAAAATGTGACAAATTTAAAAAAAGGTATTTACAGTGTATGGTGACGATGCAGTAAGTGATTGTGTGTGTCAAATTTAGTTTAAAAAATCTTGTAATGGTGATACTCAAATATGGTGTGCGCTCTAGAAGGCTAATTACCTCTGATGACAACAAACTAAGGTTTTGATCAAGAATTACCAGTGTTCTACAACTCGACTGATTGCTGAGATAGTGAAAATATGGAAAACCACAATTCATGAACATTTTGCATGTGAAATGATCTAAAAATAGAAAATACTTGTCTGAAAGCTTGATTTGAAATTTCCTTTCTTGGTACACTGATATTGAAAATATTGCCTCAATTTTAATATATTTTTTACTGAAACCTGAGATGATATCGCTTGCACAACAAAATAAAAGATGTAATGTTTTTTTAATTTAAAAACAATTTTAATACTTAAATTTATTTAAAAAAAAATATTGTTACCTAATAAGTTCAAAAAACAAGACCTTTCTACTCCATTCACATGATGTTGTTTCATGAATTTTAGAAAACAATTTAGTTTGCAAAACTATGTTTTCTATTTCTTTGTCAACATTGCTTCGAATTTTAAGAGTGGAATATAATGGGAAATTTTCTGATGATTTCTTCATTCTTCTTACTGCTTTTCCATAGCATTTCCAAGGTTGAGGTTCAATAACTAAAAAATGTCCTATTTTACAAATAAATTGTAAAAATCTGACCAGTCCTTCATCGCCAAAATTTAAATGAATCCACATTGTTACAGAAAAACAGAATATAACATCAAATTTTTCTTTTTCAAATTTTTTTAGGTAATTCTTCAGTTGATAATTAGCTTCCTTCGACATTATATCAATACACTCAAATGAAACATTTACATTTTTCTTTTCATTAGCTCGTACTACAAGTGTAGGATCAATATCAATTCCCAATACTGATACACAAGCACAAGTTGAGTTTTTAGCTAAAAATGATTGAAGACCTAGTGTCAAATCACCGCAGTTACATCCAACATCTAGTCCTATGCAGGATTTAGTATCATTTAGTACTTTCCAAATATTGGTAGGTAAACTATTTATCCTTGCTTCTGGTGGATGAAATTGATAATAATTGATAAAGTTTCCGTATTGCACAGCACCAGGATCATTTCCTTTAAATGACAGTTCTTGTTCCATGACCTGTAACAGAAACACAATGCATTACTATTAGGCCAGACTCCCGTTTGACTGTGGTCGTATCATGAGTTTGTTTGTCTAAATCCCAAAAAATGGTAAAAAATACAGGCAGGCAATCAAAAAGTCTGAATCCACATATCATAAAAAAATGTACATAAGCCCTGCTATACCATGGGCATGCCACGGTCGTCTCAGGGTTGGACCAAAGGCAGCTCACAATATGACAGCATATCTGAGGTCAAAAAATAATGTCAACTCTAATCTGAGGGGAAACACTGCAAAGTGATTAATAAATAGTCAGAAAGAGACCCTCTAGTTTTAAAGTTTGATATATGTTATACACGTATGAACAATCAAGACATTTTTTTTATTTTGTACTTACAGAATTTCTTGTTGTTAAATGATACATATGATGCTGCATAAATCGAAAATACCGAGTAATTGAGGGCATCAATTTTTTTTATTTTCATCACAAAAAATGTTCCTGTAAAATATTTTTAATAAGTAAATCATTGTTCTAAATTGGGTTTTTGTTGAGTTATGTGCATAATATAACAACGATTAATAATTTTACTGTGCATCAATAAATTGAAGCATATGTTTACGATTTTATAGTATATCTTTTGATTTTATTTCAACTTTTTATGGGTAAGGTTCTTGTATTTGAAAAACTTTCACGCACGCTTTTTCTCGCAACATATGCAACTGTCAAACCACATCGACAACTGTCAAAAGAGGGTTAGTTACCGAATGACTGAACCGTGTTTAAAGAACTGAAAAACTAAATAAATATTTTAAAACGGTGTTGTTTGATATGTATGATTTATGTTAAAAACACCTTATTTGGAGCTTAAGTAAAATGACAGGATTTTTGGTTATTTAGATATTTTTGTCTTATTCAATAAAAAGATAAGTTCCATTGATTACTTTTTCACTTAAAATAAATAAAAGGTATCTTACATAAATTTATCTTATTTCACTTAAAATAAATAAAAGGTATTATATTTCACTTAAATCTTATTTCACTTAAAATAAATAAAAGGTATTATACTAGAGACTTTTGAGATGTGGTCCTATAGAAGACTATTATGAATTTCCTGGAGAGACCGCATCACAAATGAAGAGGTTCTCCAACGAATCGAAGGAGGAAGGCACCTGCTCAGGATCCTGTCCGAAAGGCGTGCAAGATGGATTGGTCATATAATACGACAAGAGGGCCTCTTGCATGCCATAATGGAGGGTATGACCGAGGGGACAAACTCTAGGGGACGCCCACGCCGAGAGTACCTGGAGGACCTGTTGGTGGACGTGCGCTGCTCAACATATACAGATTTAAAAAGAGCCGCACAGGACAGGGGGGAATGGAGGAGAAGAGTTGAAATTGCTGCAAACCAGTGTTAGGACTGCAACCACGGAGAGAGAATATGGAACTTATAGAAAACTTTCTCAAGGTTTTTTTTGTCAAAACTGCTGAATTAATTGTTAGCTAACATTTTACGACCTTGGAATACATTAAGTATAACACTTACAGTACTGTGCGAATTAATGGAATAAAAGTTATTTGATTAGTTTTTTACGTATAGCAACACTGTTATGTTAATTTTGATTATGTTAGTTTTTAGCTCCAAAAATTATATCCTATAGTTCATGGATTCTTTGGGAGCTCATATTGGTGTTTGTTGGTGGATAATTTGTTTTTTTACATTTTCTCAATGAAGGAATATTTTTGAAGTTGCTTGCATATTAAACAGTATTTTTGAGTTGGTTTACATCATGGATATCACGCCAAGGAAAAGATAAAAGATTATAACATTAAGTGAACACACTTCAATGACTCAGAAAGAGATTGCAAATGAAGATTTTATGAGTCAGGGAGCAGTGAACAAGATTATTAAGGCGAACACAGAAACAGGGACAGTTGAATCAAGGAGAGTTGGATAATGTGGGAGAAAAAGGATGACCACTGTCCGAGATGAAGTATCTTTGATCAGAAATAGTAAGCTAAACCCCAGAAAAATAAGTTACGAACTTCAACGAGACTTGGCTACCACTGGAGTGATGATTCATGACTCAACAGTATGAAGAAGACTTATTCAATCTGGAAGAAGAGCAATTCGACCACAGAAGAAGCAACTCCTGATGGCGCGTATGATCAAGCAAAGGCTAAAAAATATGCCAAATGGACTGCAGAAGACTGGAGGAAGGTGCTGTTTTCAGATGAGACCCACTTTATCGTGCAGGGATATCGCACGAAATTTGTTACAAAAAGTGGAGATGAAAACCTTACTGCGGGTCATATTGACCAAACGGTGAAACATCGCTTTTCGTATATGGGGACTGGATCTTTGATACCAATAGAAGGAATGATGAATAGCCTGAAGTATAAAACTCTATTGGAGCAGCACTTGAGTACAGAACTGAATATTTATTCAGTTCTGTACTCAAGTACAGAACTGAATATTTATTCAGTTCTGTACTCAAGTGCTGCTAAACTACATTTGCAGTCCAAATGGTGAAGCTGTATTTCAAGAGGACACAGCTCCGTGTCACGTATCGAAGAATATGCTTAAATATTTCAATGATAAAAAGATAACTCTTTTAGAATGGCCTGGAAATTCACCTAACCTCAACCCAATATAACATTTGTGGGCGATTTGTAAATCTAGGATACGAAAATTGGACTGCACCACCAAGAGAAAGATGATAGAAGCTGTAATTCAGGTGTGGTTTCAGGATGACAAAATAAAAAAAAAATGTCGAAATTTAATTGATTCCTTGCCCAAAAGTGTTCAAGCTGTTATAAAAGAAAAATGAGAACATATATCCTATTAAATAAAATTTATTTTATGATTGTATGTCATCTGTGACTCAAAATATTAATAATAAACGTTTTTATGATTTTAATGTACTTTATTCTATTATTTCGCACAATACTGTATAACGCAAGACTGCCACAAGTCGATTTTTTTCGTTAAATGATACATAAATGAGAACATATATCCTATTAAATAAAATTTATTTTATGATTGTATGTCATCTGTGACTCAAAATATTAATAATAAACGTTTTTTATGATTTTAATGTACTTTATTCTATTATTTCGCACAATACTGTACAACGCAAGACTGCCACAAGTCGATTTTTTTCGTTAAATGATACATACATATTTTTTTAACAAGACATTAACCTTTCCCTTCCTGTGCTAAAAAAATCCACGCGTTTCGGTGCTGTGTATTCAATACACATGTAAAAATAAGCGATTTAAAATCGGAAAAACAAGAATATTCATAGCCAATCGATTAAATTAATTAAATTTGAAGTCAAAAGTGATAATAATTTAAATTTAATTGCTGAAAACATGAAAAAAAGATCGGCCGACGTTCACAAAACGAGCGAAGACACCATCTCAAATGAATGCCCGAGAGCTACTGAGACCTGAGACGGGACTCGGAACACTAACACTGTGTATGTTATACCTCGAAGGAAGAAACACAATTGCGAACTGAGATTCTATTTCTTGCGTTCCCATACACCGAAGTAGAGTGAGAGTGAGACGTGAATAGCGTCGCTTTCTCACCCATAGCGGTTTTTTAGAATGAATATACCTATAGTACGTCACTGGCACACGTTTGATTATATTGGTGAATTATTCCCGATTTTCACAAAATATCTCTGATGTGGCCGATAAGTGCTAATTATTATTAATATTATTTTTTCATTCAATGCGTAAATGTATTACGGAAGAATAACTAAAATCTGAACCCAGTATTTATTATATTTATAGAGATACTCGTATTAAAGTTTTTAGAAGCAATATGTACCAGTTACACATCACAGGGAAGGGAAGGTTAATGAGTCTTTTAACGTAAAAAACATCACATCTCTTATTCAGCTCTTAGCTGAAAGAGATTGAAAACCATTTTACTGTCGTAATTCAAAATGTGAGTTTTGCAAATAAATGCTAAACTACTATATGTGGCAGGTTCAAGGATGTCGTATTTTAAAAATTAGCATAATGAATAAAAAAAAATATAGCTAGCTATGATATATATGACAAATTTTTGAGTATCGCATTTTTAGGTTAGACTAAACATATTAGCTTTGAATACAAAAAAAGTGTTTTAATTAATAATATAATGTAATTCCATTATCATTTTACAAAGTAAGAATTCAATTTAGACGCATAATTAAAGATTTGTCATTTATTTTAAAACTTTTACATTTAAAAAATAATCTTAATGCGGCTGCTCTGTACTATTTGACTTTGATTCCGAATTACAAAATTTAAAAATTAATCCTACTCCAAAAGGTGTAATTGGGAAAGGAAAAAGATTTTTTATAGTTATGCTCAGAAATATATTAGGGAAGAGTGAATAGAAAAAATGTAGAATGAGCGATAAATCTTGTAACTTATGCAGATTTCAATAAACTGACGTATTCTGTAATTAATCATTCCAAAATAAGAAAGCACAAGATTCTACTGAATTACTAACCAATTGGTAATTGCCCGATGGTTTGGACACGATAGTATTGCTATTAACTACTACTTCATTGCAGTGAAGAAGACAATGTGATATTATTACACTATCTAATAAAGAAGTAACTACAATATAAAAAATATGAAAATTGTGGGAAGATCTAGCAAAATGTGATACGATCAAATTAAGGTATACAGACATGACAGAAACAGAATACGTTTTCCAGGATAAAAACAAGTGGATAACAGTTCTGTCTGCCTACCCCAATAGGAAAATGGTGTGATGATGAGATTAACAATGAATCCCGCCAAAGATTATGGATAGGGTTTGTCAAGTTAACATATGCGTTAAACCGAGTCAAGGTAGGATGGTGTAAATTGAGCGAAATATCATATGAATGCGTATATCGTCGGGGCACATGTGGAAAATAATAAATATATTAAATATGTAGTTTTATCTTTAATAATTATTTGTGGAACGATATGGTGATGATCAATGCAATCACGAATCGCTTGATCATTAGACACAAATTACCAAATTTGATGATCTTTTATTTTCTGATAAAAAAAATCATTCGAAGTACTTTAAAAGTTTAGCTTTGATGTAACATTTTATTCGTACCGTACAATAATTTATTCAAATATGAAGACATTAAAGTTTACAGAAAACTCTTAACAAGTTTAAAACCGACTCAAATTACTACGTATAAAGTCTTAAGAGTTAATGGTTTATATTAGGAAGCTGATAATAACGAATATCAAATGAAAATTATTTGAGATGTTACCGATTGAAAGATGTGTAGTAAAAAGTGTTCGTTATGGTTGAATTAACTTGGCGAAGAAGGGAGAAGGTAGATAAGTTATGTTATCCGGGCAGCATGGTTATGTATGATGAAAGAAGTACTAAACGTTAATATAAAACATCCGAGTTGTATCAAAAGTGGCAAAAAATAAAAATAAATAAAAGCTTGTATGCGCTCTCTTTGGGACATGGGAGTGAAACTTTGACTTTGCAAAATAAATATGAAATGAAAATGAATGCTATGGAGATGCGTGCATTACGGAAAAATTGTGGATTGTCAGTGTATGAAAGAAGGCGGAAAGATGACCTATGATATGAATGCATGAATAAAGTGGATGTATTAATAAAAGGAAGAAAGGAGCGTTAAGATGGTTTGAAAATATGAAGAGAATGAAGGTCGAAAGAAAGACTAAGCGAATACACAAGTATAATTGAATAGTATGTGTGGAAGAGTTATATCGAGCAAAACAATTGGATCAAGTGGACCAAATTTTGAAAAAATAAGAGTGAGAAGTACGAATAACATATTAATGTACATACAATACGTGACGAGTTGTATCTATACACTTTGCCTATCTACAAGGAACACGGCGTGATTTGTATCATACTCGTACATAAATCAAAAAGTTGAAATCGAGACTAATTATAAATTTAAACAATTGCTCGGTACATGCACGAACTACGAACAGGTAGGTAGGTACTCATGTCTGCCTTTGTAAGTAATGAAACTTGACACAAACATTTTAATTTATGTAATAGTTTGTTTTAAGGGCGTTGGGGGATTTACCTAATGGAACAGAAGTCTGAGGGAAACCATTTATTTGTGAAAATCTATTTTTTTATATAGTGTAAGGCCGATTTAGACCATTAAAATGTAGAGTTCGTGTGAATAAAAAAATCAAAGATGTCACAAAATGTTTAAACATTAAAATATTAACATGATTCGTACACAAAAATATCAGAAAGAAGCACCTACATACAGCCTACCACACATTTAACTAAATTTCGATAATATTTTGTAATATACGTACATACATACATTGAACTTACAATATATTAATACAGATAACATTAATTCAGATAATTAATTTGCAATGATTACAACTAAGTTTTATTGCATGTTCATGTTAGTTTAAGATAAATTTTATGTATTTTTTTTCAACAATTTTAAGTATTTAAATTAACTTGTCTTATGTGCTATTGTTTTTATGTTATGTAAACGATATTGTTGTGTCGTGAATGAAATAAATAAATCGAATAAAAGCGTATAATAGGCCAGTGCTCAGAAAGACCAGATCTGTTTCCCGAGCATGGAAGGATTCATAAAAAATTGCAACAAACATAAAAAGTTGTTTAGAAAAAAATATACTCGTATAATTCATCTACTTAATACACATAAAAAACACATATTAATATTATTATGTGTGCTATACCTATATTTCCAGTTAAGAGTTAAAGCATAAATTTCATGTATTGTAATAAATACATATATTCACACCATCACATCGTTCCACTATCGGGGTAGGCACAGATGGCAGAACGACACTCATTTTTCTTTCACACATAAATATTTCGTCTCCTAAACGTCTATCTCTTTTCATAAAACTTTCATAAAATACTTTTAACCTTTGTTCTTTAAAAATAGGAATGCCCATGATCTAAACATCCTTTTCTTGATCTAACTCTCCAAACCACCTTAAAATGCTCTTCTCAATTTTCGCTTATTATATCAGTCCCTAGTTAATATTCATCCTTAACAGTAAATTGCTTTTTCTGTCGTACATCGACACGCTACACATTATTCTCAATTCTACAGCACGCTTTTCTACAACATTTATTCAAATCATTTGATTAAATTTTCATGCTCACGTTTCACTTCCATACATAAAAGTTGACAGTAATAAATGGCTGCAAACCATTATTGTAACATATTGTTATACTATAAGATTTGAGTATATTTGTTTCAGCACTTCACTGATTTTTTTTTCATATCGCAACACGTCATTCAATATTTTTCCTAACTCTTTTGAAAAACGCTACCCTAGCTCTAGTCTTTTATTTTTCACCCAAATATCACATAGGATTTTCTTTTCACATTTTTGTAAAATGAAACAAGTATGACCTTGGGTTTCACGATATTTTCAGATCACTTTTCTTCATATTTTTCATATAAGTAACTTACCACATGATATAATTTATTCTTATCCCCCACCAACACAATCATGTCATTCATTTGCTTACAAAAAATAATTATTTGCCATGCCGAGATCTTTGTAGCTACGTGTCTATCTATATGTTAAAACCTCCTTACTTCAAACCTTTTTAATTTCATACCATTCAGTTAAAGCACTATTTACTTGAATGCAGTGCAAATTGTAAAAATATTATATGTAACAACGCTATTCCATGCATAAGTTTGCTTTCAATATAATCATCTTTCAATGCTTTTAATATTTTTAAAGCTTGTTTCTTATCACATAGATGTATGCTTTTTCTAAAAAGCACAGTAAACTTTTTTACCTTTCGCCTTATTTTTTCCACTAACATGTGTAATAAGAAAATTTTATTCACATATTCCCTTTCTATAAAAAAGGCACTCTGAGCATTTCATTCTTTCTTCTCTGTTTTTTTTCTCACATTTCCTATCAAATTTTTATAAACACCTTACTAACCACACTCCATTCTCCCACTTTTTCCTTTAAGCAACGAAACTTTCATTGTGTTCCTTCAATACAGTGGTGAATAACCGGATTTCCATTTTTTTTAAACTGTCTCATCTACTCGAACACTCGTTCGTATAGGAATTAAGAGGTCTAAATTTATCAAAAAAGTGTTCAAACCTACATTATTTGAAATTGAACAATCAAAGTTTTACAATATTTTGCAGAACAAAAACTAAGCGTTTCAAAAAATTAAATAAAAATACGAAACGAAAAATGCATTTTTCGTTGCAACTCTGTTTTGATCAAAGTGATAAAACAACAATTTTTATTAAAATATAATACGAGTATGTTGTACCTAAATTTATTAAAACAGTACATTTAACGTGATTTAAAATAATGTTCAATATTTCTCTGCTTAGATAAATAATAAATTTAAAAACATAAGTTTAGCATTTTAATAAATTTATTTTAAATATGTTAACGTAGTTTGAAATATTTTTCTATGTAATTTTTCTTTCATAATTATAAATTTTTTAATACTTTTTTCCTTCATAATATATGACGTAAAAGACATATATCATACTGAATGTTTTTCTATCGGTGTCCCTTGAGGCCTTACTGCTGAATAAAAAAATGAAATTAAATCTAAATGTGCTATTTTAAAATTATTCACTTTCATTACAATTTACACAAAACAATTTATCGTACATGTCGATGTTTTTCACTTAGTGTTTTCCCTTTTAAAAGATGATATCGTTTTGTGATGCGTGTTTAATTATTCAAATGATTCAAATTTCGTCTCAGTATTTAGCATTATCGTATCAGATGAAAATCGATTATTATATTGAGCCACCTGTATCGACTTTCAGGTTTATGCATGCTGGAATAAAACAATATTCCAGTTGGTTTATTCGCACGCAATGTTGATCTAATAATTGCACTTTTTCACACATGACGGAATAACACGCCTTGCAGTGCAAATCACGATTCAAATATATGAATCTAACACACGAAGGCGCATTCTTCATCGACATTCTGTAAAGAGAAAAGCACGTTAGAAAACCTTTCTTGTTAATGAATTTCAAGTTCAGTTATGTAAGAGTAAACACGAAACAAGTGGCGCGGAATATGCCGGATACGAGGTGGTGCTCGCGAATCCTCCACCTCTGCTACGAGTGTAACATATGCTTAAATATCGCTACGCATCCATTGACTTATCAGTAGCAAACCGTCTTCCATCACAATCGTTTCATTGTGTTTTATATTTTGAGAGAGTGTAAAAAAATATTAGCAATGTGCTCATTTCTTCGGGTTACCTCCGCTGTTGCGCTGTGCTTGCTTGTTTTTGTGGATGCGCATCAGGAGCAATGGAGTCGTTCCAGAAGATATTCAAGGATAAGTGATGAAGATGTTTCAAACGACGTGGGAAGCTCCCGAGCTGATGATGGTTGGTGGCCATCCGCCGAGTTTGCTGTTTTACAGAAAGTGTATGACGACTGCAGTTCTCATCATGAAATGACCATGTGTCTTAAATCTAAGGCCCTGAATGCCCTTAGCCGGGCTGTTGACCAGGTGAGGTGACATAAAAGTTTTGAGAAGTGCTACATAGTTACAAACTAGTGTCATGTGAAATAATTAAAATAAATTTGGTTATTGGTGTTGAATAATTTAAGTGAAATGTGGATTTGTTTTCTGTCTTTAGGAATCCATTCAACTGGCCGATGGACTGGTACTGGTGAAGCAGAATGGAACTCAACCTTCTCTCACTGAACCACGAGGATTGGGAGCGATGAATCCCGAAGAAAAAGTAGATGCTCAACTGAAGAACAAATTCCAACAGTTGTTGGATACACACACTCTCACCATGGATATGACTAACGAAGGCCGAGGAAAAAGTAAAGCATTATAATAAATTTTGTTCTAATTACATATTTATACAGAAATATCAATCTTAATAAGACAAATTATAATTAACACTCAGAGCGGAGATATAAGTTAATTTTACTACAAAAAAAAAACATCGAAAGTGAAACTGAAGATTTATTTCTAAATATACTTTCAAGCAATTTGTTTCTAAACTTAATATTTTCTTTTTTCTGAGTGAATCTAAAATTAATTGTAAAAGAGCTGTCTGAAAGGTTGCTTGCTACGCGATTAATTTACAAAAAATATAATCAAAATAAAAAAATGAAGCTCGTCATCATTTTGTTGTTGAGAACTATAGATAAAAAATAATAATATTGAATTTTTCCACGTTGGAAATGAGACTGAATACCTTAATATACTCGTACATTCTAAATATTCTGTAATATACAAATTTTATAAAATCTGTAATGTACGAGTATTTATTTAAATATTACCACCTATTTGTTTGATAGAACACTAATATTTATCTTGTATTGTATTTGAAAGCTATTTTGGATGTCGCATAAAATATTCAAACGTTATTAATAATTCAAGAATTTTAGCAGAAGCTCCCATTTGCTTAATTTAAAGTGTAAAAAACATTTTCCATATTATATGATATTTTCCATCAGGCAAGAAGGTCATGCCTTACCTGCTCCTCGGAATCTTCACCACCGTTAGTATTGTCGGAGGTATCGCTCTCAAGACCCTCGCAGCTATCGCCGGTAAGGCCCTGATCGCCAGTAAAGTCGCACTCACCATCGCCGGCATCATCGCCCTCAAGAAGCTCTTCAGCCATGATGGAGGCCATGGAGAAACCACCTTCCAGGTTCATGCTGATGGGCACAACAGGTAAAGCAGAAACATTAGTTCTTAATAATAATAAAATGATAATTTATAAAGCGTCGTTTAGATATCAGTCTCTCCTCAAAAGTCCTCTATCTCGATAATCGAACTCGCTCATATTGACAGTTTAAAAATGTTTTGAAAAGTAAAATAAGTTGAGTGTAAGAATAAGAAGGTTGTTGCTGCGACCATTAGAATGGCGATCATATAAACCTTAGCGAATTTGTTTAGTATGAGATCAGTTTGCAAAGCATTGGTCAAAATAATATTAAGGAATGAAGATTATAATAATTTATGGTATGGAAGATAAGTGGTCTTGCTTGACCAGTACAAAAAAGAGTTTACAATTCAATACTCTTATTGTCCCATTCCATGATTCTAATGAAGTGTTAACTTTTACAGAAATTAGACATACTCGTATATTTAGTGTCCTTGAGAAGACAATGTATGATTTGGTAAATATTTAAAAATTGCAAGTAATAGAGCAGAAAATGACTTCTTTATACGATCTTAGTTTCAACGATCTAATATGGAAATATTATTTATTTAAGTAATCAGATAAAATAAGTAATAAAGTACATATTCAGAATCCACATTCATAACATATATATTCTCGTACATATATTAAATGCTGATGAACCAGCATGCAGTCATTAATAATTTTCTTTTAATTCTACCACTTATCGTTTTTGGTATAACTTTCAAAAATTGCGGAAACCAAATTTTCAGATTCATATATCATAACTTAAAAACATCATTTCTAAATTGAAAAAAATTCATAAATATGTATATTTCTAGCTAGATCAGAATAAGGGTAACATTGCTTTTGTCTTTTTCCGGAATCATTCATAATTTTTAAAAACATTTTCGACAATTTTAAGGGGTGTCTTTTTGACCCTGTATTAGTATGCTTGTTTAGAATTCAGGCCTCCCGGGTTCGATTTGTGACGGTTTCTAAATTTGTTTCTATCTTGGAAGCCTTTGTCGTCTGAATTTACCATTGTTCTGGTATTTGGTAACTGCCTAATATAAATTCTTGGAGCGCTTTTGGGGTAAACAGTGATTTTCTACATACAATTATTAGGTAATTAATAGGTAATTAATAATATTTGAATCTTCTACGTTTGTTTAAAATGTTTTTCGGAGTCGTTACCATGTTCTGTTGCCTTAGTCGACTTTTCGAAAGCATTGCAGCCTTCATGTTCTGAGTGATATCATAAAATATTACCGAATATATAGACATCTCCCTGAAGATGACGGATGTATCACCTTCAAAACGTCGTTCATCATTAATCCAACTCAACTGGGCAACAACTCTGAAGAACATTTTAACTAGTCAAAAACAGTCGAGAAATCTTCGAGTAAATACACTTGTGTTCATATTTTTCTATCATGGTTCCATTTTTAAATAATGAAAAAAAAATGTTATTTAAAATTTAAGTGGTAGACATGTATGAATCATTCGTAAAAATGTATAAATTAATCTAAAGTTACATGAAAAAATACATTCAAAGCATTATGTTTACATATCATATAGTACATAAGTAAAATAGTATACTAGAATTTGGATAACATTTATCGTATATTGGAATAGGCCGTAGTTAGTTTCCTGCCAAATAAATTAAACTTCATTTATATTGTCTTCAGGCTATCCAGAAGGTTGAAGAACCGTTCTAAACTTTAAGTGATTTAAAACTTGCCTTAGGCCGTTGATTAACAGATTTCGATATATTTAAAAAATTTGATTTTCAACAATTGGTCGTGAGGTAATTTTTTATCGTATCAAAATGAATAGTACTGTACAGTATTTTTCAGAAGAAATAAGAAAAGAAGAATATAAAAAACGATATTTTAGGTATAAAAAACGGTATTGTTTATTTGTGTAGTTTTTATTCTTTGCTTTAATCATACAAAATCTATTTAGTGTTCATTATAACAATTGTTAACTAAGATGCATCTACAGGTAATATTATATTTTGAACTCCAACTTTCTTAATTTAAAAAGTTTTGTGTCTCTATAGTATTTTTTTGGGCATCGCTACTAATTGCAGCTTGTAAAGATAATATGTAAACTTATATTATTTATTTTTATTGAAATTAAGTTGACTTGTTTTAATTTGATATCAACGTTTATTAGAGATTTTTTGCAGAAGTATTTATAAATATATATATAATAAATGAAATAGTACTATTTGGTGACAAAACATTTCTTTCACGCCTGGACATAATTTTCGTTAATATATTTCATATTAGATATGACTCGATAAAATGCAATATTTAATGTAATATCTTAAAATATACCGAATCAAAATTAGAAAAAAAACATTCTACTTTTACCAGGAGAAGAAAATCTTATTTTTAACATTAAGTTTTTAATTTTTCAGACGTAACTACTATGTAATGAGGCCAGCTAAGGCTACAGCCGATCCTTACAGGTACTACTACGACCAAACAATGTCCTCCACATCCGTCTAAGGGTGTCCAACCAGCAGACTTGCCACCCTGGTTGCGAAACCGGGCGGTGACGGCGCTTGACCAATGAAGAACCAGAGCTGTGTTGTGTCGATTCCGGTGCTATAGAAATATTCCATAATATTACTCTTACCTGCTGAGCTTAGTTATAGGATAATTTATTATTATTTATTTATTCTTTTGTATATTATTTATTTCATCGATTAAAAAACTAAAGACTTAAATCACTTTTGTTTTAATTAAACAATGGACTTTAAAATTTCCTTTCTATTACAACATCATAAACTGATATTCCTGAGGCTCTGTTTGAAAATGACTTCGAAAAGAATCTAAAAAATTCGCACCCTTTAATTCGTTTTGCGAAGCGTTAACTAATTTCAACGACTTCATATCGAGGGGTTTTAAAATGTTCTTTAAATTTAAATGTATTGAAATACATATCTTTTTTTCTTTTTGGGAAATCAATCCGATGAATATTTTGATGTTAAATGAGTATGTTAAGAGATAACATTATTCCCTCTTTAAATTTAACTTTTTAGTAAGGTGCCTTAGTTTTCATTTTTCACAGAATAGAAATATTTCCCTTTTTGATCATATTAACTTGAGTACGCTAAATAAAAAAATAATAAATACAAATATTTGGCAAAAAATTAGATAAACCAGTTTTTTCTTTGAACTAATGTCTATTTGTTTTAGTTGTTATCAAATTAATTGATTCAAACTATTAACACGTATTGTCATTTACATTTTTCGGTCTGAAATTAATAAATATATTTGAGTCATTTGATATAATATATTATTGGATATTCAATAAAAATGTTGGATTTTGAACTTTATAAGGGTCCATTAAATTTTCTATAACTCTAGTTAGTGTGTTTCATTATTTTTTTCTAATTGTGATATGGTTAAATTATACATATATCATATATCTGAAGTATACATTTTTTTAAATGTGTGAAGTGAGTAATTTTTTTAATGTTAAAAGATCTATTTTTAAACGAAACACGCAGTCTTTGCATGCATTGATATTTGCCGAGATATTTTGCATGTGGAAAAGAAAACTTTCTATTGATTTCCATAAAAATGTCAGTGTTTATTGTATGTAACTATACCATGAGATATGTGTTATTCGGTGTGTCCATTATTCACTCACGCAGAACTCGGACTACCTTGACCGTGGAATTGAACAGTGAGCTAGTCACAGTAATTAGTGATCACGCACATGCACACGCCATCATAACGTATTCGAGTACATGCTGTAGAAATCACAAAATAGTCAACTATAAAGAAATGTAAAATTGCATTCTAGTTTTTTTAAACGTTTTTCAACTTTCTCTCACTATTGTTATATGGTATGTTGGACGTGTGGACTTATCGAGTGATCCATCCACGAGTAATTAAAAATATGAATCCAAAATAGATGACGTAACATTGTAGCAAAGGGCAATGTAGAATACATACGACGCGAATAGACTTTTCTCCAGCAGTGAGGTAATAAAGGGTCAGAAATAATGATATTATCATAACACATTCAAGTTCTTTCCTTGCATCAGGGCTCGCTTAAACTCCCCCTTGAGTGATTCCTAAATACTGAACATTCAAATTCCTCACTCACTATAGGAGTTCCAAGAGCAGACGTTTTAAATTTAATTTAGTCCCTTTGCCTTGTTGCAATTTATGTGCCCACTCAGATCAATTCACATTTTCTGTGACAATGAGAAAATTAGAATCTCTCAAAATAAAAGGAGCTGCCTGAGGCTATAAATCGGACGATATTTCGCCCGATTAGCTACTATGACCTTGTGGTAATCAGGGATATTTTTACAGTTTACTCCATTATTTTGAAAACAAAATTTCATTTAAATTTCCCCTCTTCGTGGTATCTGACATTCTCTCGGTGTTGCCATTATCATTTTTACAGTTCCGTATGGCACAAGTAGAGGAGAGGCTTCCCTTGGGGACAGCTTTCTCATCATAGTATGATAAAGTCCATTTTTACTCGTATACTATCGCACTGTAAGGGAACCTAATTCATTCCTAGAGGCGGCGTTAGTTAAGGAGGAACAACTGCACATCCCCGTAAAAAAACTTATTAAACTTCTTAAGATCTAAATGAGTGTATCAATGAGATCATTAACTGAATGTTCTTTTTAATCTTGAAATAATCTTAAAGTCATATATACTAAACGATACGCAAGTTTCGTTTTGGGGTACGTGTAGAGAGAAAAGAAAATAAGACGTTTCTATCACGACGGACGTATCTTTTACTTCTTTAATATCCATACATCTTCTCAAAGAACACATTTAAATTTTGTGTATTATATTAGCCCCTATTTTACATTAATTCTTGTTTTTCTCATTCCGTATTCAGTCGAACATAGTTAGACCAAATATATTTTTAATGCATGCATTTCTAGAACATTTATAATACTATCACTTTTAAAACACTTCATTAGGTTCATTCGCCCAAATTAAATGTTAATTTGTTTTTCGAAACTAGAAACTAAATAAAAAAAAACACTATCCAAGGATTCTTTCCTAGCTTAGATAGGACATTGTTATTCCCAGCTTAGATAGGACATTGTTGTTCAAAGTTATTTAAACGCGATAAGACAATTAAACTACGAGTATATTTTATTAATATAACTCTCAGAAATGATTAAATGAATACACATTTTAGTACTTTATATTATAGTGCTTTAATGGAAAAATAATATTGTCTATCCGATCGAAGGTACATTTTAAATTTGTAAGAATCTTTTCACTCAGTTCCGGAATACGTTTTTCATTTGTACGAGTATTTCAATCAGAATGTCACTGATAAAAAATGAGATAGAAAATTTACTTCTCCTTAAAAATATGTTTGAAGGTAAAAATAATATTGATAGATATCAGTTGTAACATTGAACAAAATGTGGAAACAAAGTGAACAACAGAATTTTTAATAAGGCTTGAATTGTATTCTTTTCATTCATCTTATTTCTCGTTTTTGATAATGGGTACTAAATGACCTCCGTTGACTAATTAGTAAGAAGCATTGCCTCCAACATGGAGGTTGTAGGTTCGATGACCACTAGTACCTGACTTTTTAAAAGGTTGAACTGTGTACAATGAAATTATAATACAATGTATTATGCAAATATTACTAAAGATTGATAACACTAGGTAACAAATTTTAACTTTTTGTCTGTCACAGAAATAAAAAAGCTGATTCTTACTAAATCAACTCTGCTGATTACAAAAAATTCAGCGAAAAGTTTGTAACACGTAACATTTTTGTGTGACAGAAGGGGGAGGGTTTTAATAAAATAGATATGTTTTTGCGCACTTCAAAAGTCGTAATTACAACAATGAAAATAAATAAATTCCTGAAATACTAAATTTAGACACAAAATACAATGTTGTTACATAGGAACATAAAAAAACAGAATAAAAAACGATTCCTATAAGAAAAATTGACCTTACATACATTTTTTTGTTAAAAAATGGTCTTTTTTATAAATTTGATCGAATCAACTATTTTTTTAGAGATTGTATATTAAATTGAATGAAAACTCAAATTAGATAACTTAGGAGTCGTACATTACAGTAAACAGCCATATACAGATTACTAGCAACATTTTTGGGTTAAAATATGAAATACTTACTGCATTTTTTTCCTCTTGTACTTTGTGTCACCTTCTCTGAACAAAAACCAACAGTAGTCCCCCATCATATTAGAATCCCATCTTCCTTGATATCGTTGTTCCATTCTGTGAATATCCTGATGGAATCTTCCCCCTTGTTCATCACTTACAGCTCCTAAGTTCTCTGGGAAAAAGTCCAGATGGGAATGCAGGAAGTGTATTTTCAGTGACATTCGACGTCCTAGCTTCTGGTAACTATGCAAGAGTTCCTGTACAAGCTGTTCATAATTGTCAGCTTTACCTAGGAAACCACTAACAACTCTTTCAAAGGCTTTCCAAGCTTCTAGTTCTGCAACACTAAACTTTTTATCGAACTTTTCATCCTTCAAAAGTTTTCTGATTTGGGGGCCACCAAAAATTTCTTCTTTCACTTTAGCGTCACTGAGTTTCGGAAACTGATTCCTTACATATGCAAAACCTTCTCCACTTTTGTCCAAAGCTTTAACGAAACTCTTCATTAAACCAAGCTTCATATTTTATATAAGGGAGGGAGCAAAACTTTTTCTGGTTTCACTAAAGGAGCATACTTAATATTATGTTCTCTTGGGACGTAGCTTTCTCTGGGAGGCCAGTCTTTCATTGCATAGTGTTTTTCAGTCGCTCTACTGTCCCATAAACATAAAAAAGAAAATAACAGTATTTTGTGAACCCACCCTGAAGTCCAAGCAATAAGGCAACGATTTTCAAATCTCCGCAGAGTTGCCAGCAGTACGTTTTGTATTGGACTGCATCTAATTGACAAATTATCATAAGTTTACTTCATACCCACTGAATACGCCACTGGATTTGATAGTTTAGTATTTCCATTTTACAACAACACTGCTTTTAAACTTGCTTTGGAAGAATCTATGAATAACCTCCATTCCTCTGCGATGTGTTGAAAACCTAGTTCTTTCATTAAGTCATCTATATTTATACACACATAGAATGCTTCATTGCAAAGTACTTTGAAAACTGTTCATGTCTCTTCCTGTACAATGAAATCCTTGTATCTGGTGCTAGCAGATTCCATTGGTGTAGTCTAGATCCTAAAATCTCAGCTTCTTGTTTAGTGATATTAAGATCTTTTATTAAATCGTTTAGTTCACAGCCTGGCGCCGTGGCCGGGAAGCAATAATGTAATAAAAATGTTCCACTTACTACGCGCCTTATGAGTATTAATGCAAACTCATGTATTGGAAAGAACATAATTCCTTTAATTACACTTCTAGTGTACTATGAAAAACAATAATAATAAATGTATTAAACTTATGAATATACTGGGGAATCATTTAAAGAAGTCAATAGTTTGATACCCGATTTCATTTGTAATTTGTTATTCTTATTTTAAGTAATTTCAAGTTTTTCCCTTAAAAGGTACGTGATGGAACATTTTCAAGTTCATATTCGTTATCAGCATACAAAAATTGACCTAACATGACCGTTCACCCTTTTGACAAAAACCTTGTTAACTAGTGTAATTATGAATGAATGTTTTTTTTCGTGAATACAAAGATTTTAAAACATTAATTAATATACTACCACAGTAAAACGAGTACCATAAACCGCTTATTAACGAATTTTATGAAAGATTTCCCTTTCAAAGTAAAGGTTTATGATATCTAACTTACTTTAATGCAGGTTCGAAAACTAATATTCCATTAAAAAACAAAGTACAGGCTTACCTCTTAGCTCGTTATCATGAACAGGAAATCAGCTGTTTTGTTTTACATAAGGAAATCTATTCAGTACATTTTTTATTATATTTTATTTCGAGGGTCAAATGATCTTTTTGATACAAAAAAATAGAAAAAACAAGTGAAATTCAACATTGATATGTAAGCAATGTTATACTATAGAAGTAAGGATGATTTGTGCCATCACGATTCTCTGAAAGCGGAGTGAAACACGAATTATTTTTAGTAATCGATGGTACATTTTAAATTGATCATAAAGCCCGGGACGGGATTCGAGAAAATCAATAGAGGAGTTTTATTATTTAAATTTGGTAAAAAGTTTTATCTTGAAAATGAAACTCACGATACGTCTGTATTCTGTATACATTAAGCAAGCTAAAGCAAAGCAATCTCACGGAACCGCAAACTTTATGCTTCAACTTTTTGTTTAACATTCAAAACCGATATTTGCATATCTGTAAAGGCTTCCCCTTTACTGTTAACGGGTGCTTGGGATAGCGGGGTGGGTGGCGGAGAGGTTAACAAGGTTAATTTGACGAATAACTGTGTGTTATTTTGGAAGATACGTGTTTTGCCTTTGAAATTTTGGCATTTACGTATTCAATTTCATGATTAAATTTTGAATGCATCGCATATTATGGATGTAAAACATATTGTAGAATAGCATCTGTCTACTAATATTGACTAGAATTTTATTCTTGTGCTATTGAGAAGTGAGTGACAAGAATGATGTTAAAGAGAAGAGAGTGGATAAACGATATCCATTTTTAATTTAATGTTGGTCTTTAAATATTGTTTCGCTAGACTACGTAATATTGTAAAACATGTTAAATCTGCTAGACAACGTAATATTATAAAACATGTTAAATCTGCTTGACAACGTAATATTGTAAAACATGTTAATCTGCTAGACTACGTAATATTGTAAAACATTTTAAATCTGCTCTTCTCAATGTGTTCTTATGGGGCTGTTTTGAAGAAATGTATACATGACTATTCAGAATTATCTTTGTAAATTAAATCACAAAGTTAAATCTAGGACTCGCAGGATGAAAGTAGCGATTTAATCTTGATTTTTTATGAGTGGCTACGTAAATTGCCTTATTTTTCTAAAGTGATAAAAAAAGACCCTTAAAATATTGTGAATTTCGTTTCTGCACATAATGAGTAGATTATTTTCAACATATATAAAAATATTTGTATGATGATAAAATATTATGCATATATTAAACAATGAAAGAATAAAATTAAAATAACATATCGAAAGTGATAAAAATATATTATGATTCCTTGTAAGTATTATTGGTTCCAGTTTCAACGTTTATCCTCCGGTTTTAGAAAATTCGATAAAAAAACGTTCCGATATGATCCAAGTCCTTCAATATATATTGTAATGGTTATATTCCAAGCCAAGTAGTTAAACTGTAATAAAAATGTTGGTATTTTTTTTTCCCGTGATATTTGATGGGAATAGCACAGTGCAGGAATTGAACCGGTGACAAACCACATATAGTCTAGTGCGGTACGCACAGTTATGCACTTTAAGTTTCGTAGTGTAAAACGCATGAAAATTAACCTTCCGTGGGAAATTAAAGCAAATCGATATGACTCGCTAAGTGCCAGCCCGTTTTAAAATGATTGGAAAGTTTGGCATGCTAAAATTAATGAATGTTAGTTAATACCTGTATCACGCCATTACATGACATAAAATCATGCATAAAATAAATAAATGAAGTAAAAGTGAAAATTAATTGATTATTAAATATGAATGTGATCAACAATTTGATGCTCTTGATCGCTTAATTTTTTATATTGCGGTGTAAAGTGTTCGCTCAGACTACAAGGCGTAAACAAGAAAATACTGAAAAATATATCTTCATTTCATCTATTCTATTTGTAACCCAATAACAATATTATTTTAAAAGAGTATTCATATAAAATAATTAAAATTGATTAAGATGATGGTTTTGAAATAATATAAGCGATATCCTCTACCGTTGTCACGTTTGATTTTATGTTTTCAGAGTGACAATCAAATAAAAATCGAAATAATAAATTATTTTGAATTGAAGTATTTTTCATGTATCTTAAAATGTAGTACAATGTTTACGTACCAATAAGTGTTCTTCTCGTTAAATAAAGATACCTTTGTGTAAAAGTTTTTTTTGTATTTTCATCGAACCTTTTTTGTCTTTTGACGCATAAATTTTTATCATTTACTGGTTCATACATGTTTGTCATTTACTGATGCATACATTTTTATCGCGTATTGTTGACATTGTTTCACCTGAATTTATTTAGTGGCGCTAACTAACCTTTCATACATTTAAAAACAAAAATCACGTTCGAGGTAATATTTTTATTACAAAACAGTGCTCTACGAGTACATAAGTAATCTGGTTTTCGTTGTTTATAATAAATAAGTATTTTATTAAAATATTTTAGATTTTTTGGGTGAGAATACTTAATCAAAATGCATATAAAATTTTAACTAAAAGAATTTGTTTAAAACGATACTTTGATTTTTATATTGTACGTTAAGGTTCCTTTATAGGTTAAATTTGCATGCTTACATTTAGTTTCGGCCATAACTACTTATTTTCAGGAATGAAATCTATATTCTAGTGCCAATAATGTCTATAACGGTATTTTAATACTAACTTTGATGAGTGGTAGTGAGACGTGGAAGAAGATACTGAAAAAAACCGAATAAATGCTGTAATGAGAATAATACATGGGGGGGACAATGTATGACAGATATTAAGTGATTAAGGATGCATGTGAACTTAAAGTTGATGTGTTGAGTTAGATGAAGAAGAGTATTCTGAGATGGTTTGGGCGTTTAGAACAAATGAATGAAGAAAGACTAACAAAACAAAAATGTTCTACAAATGTGAGTGGAAGTCGTGGTAGAGAAAGACCAAGAAGAGTATGATTTGATTAATTGAATTATATTTCGGAAGAAGGAAATTTAGAAAGTCATAAAAATCGTAGGAGTTGTATTAGAAGGTGTGTGGACGTAGAAGAGGCTAAGGATGTGTATCGAGATAGGAAAATCTGGCGCTCTGTCCTCTCTGTCAACCCCGACAGGGAAAGGCGTAATGGTATGTATGAATGAATGTAAAAGCAGTTGTGAGCTAACTATTAAAACTTTGATTTATATTCTTCCAGATTGACTCGTATAATTCAATAAGTGGTGTAGAAGGTATCAGAAGTTTGGAAAGACCATGAAAAACGCATCAAGACCAAATTCATAGAATTATGAAAGAGAGATGAGCGAAAAGCCTTTATAATAGAAGAGTATACATAACGAGATGTATGGCCTAAGAAGAATTAAATATGTGTTTTATAACAATTTAGTTATAAAATATGGTATATTGCTATATGGCAATCTCTTACCTTCCAGAAAGATGTTAAGAAGCTTTAAGCCAAAATCAAACCAGAATTTAAAAAAAAATCTAGGTCTAAAAGGGAATCGAATTCGCAATCCCTGTATTGGAAGACAGGCGTTTTACAGCCTAGGCCATAGATAGTGTTAAAGTAGATGTGGCTATTTACTTCACTTTTTAAAGGTATAAGTTTTTGAAAAAATATACGAGTATTATATAATATATATCTTTATTTATGAAATTGTAACATCCCCAAAGATAAAGTTGTATATTTTTTAACATGGTTGGTAATTTATCCGTTCCCTCTGACTGTATTTTCGCGTGGTTGAATACAGAAAGGGTTGTTTTCAACAGAATACCTCTTCATCCGTTTGTAACGCTTTGCAGGATATAGCAAATAATGCAGTTAATGATGAAATTGTGCAGACAAAACCTACGCGGCTCCACGGTGCGGCGCATTTTTGAGATATTACTTTAGATGACTGATGTGTTATGAAAAAAATGTGACCAATGTGTTGGAAAATTCATGAAAAGTATAAACATATTTTCATGTTGAGGATGCTTGAGTAATGCTCAAATATAAACATATTTTCATGTTGAGGATGCTTGAGTAATGCTCAAATATAAACATATTTTCATGTTGAGGATGCTTGAGTAATGCTCAAATATAAACATATTTTCATGTTGAGGATGCTTGAGTAATGCTCAAATATAAACATATTTTCATGTTGAGGATGCTTGAGTAATGCTCAAATATAAACATATTTTCATGTTGAGGATGCTTGAGTAATGCTCAAATAATTTCAAACGAGCTTTAGAAGTTTTATATGCTCAAGTATTCACACGATATAAATTAACCTCCGTATCCTGTTTGATAAAACACCATAAGGAAGTATAACATGAAAATTCTTTGTTATCTTCATTTACTTGATAGAAATGATTTCAACAATCTTTAAGTACGATCCAAGAAAAGCCCCTCCAGGTTTTTAAAAGTAATATCCTTTGTAAAATACTTCGAGTAATAAATTAATATTGTTGAGAGCACATATTAATACTGTTGAGAGTGCATACAATAACGTCACAGAAATTAAACTGAAAATACTGCCTTGGGCCGAACATATCCAGGATAAGAAAAAAAATCCAAGACATCCAGATATACTATATTACCAGCGAGACAAGGAATACACGTGGGAAAAGACCTCAAGGACGAGCACGAGTCTGGTCAGGAATAAAACGCGAGGAATAACACGGTTCGTCTGAATATTCTTGAAGTTAACCCAAGATCTCGATGGTACGTGACAAACCTTCGTAACCTGGTTGGTAAAATGCCTATCTTCCAGCCCGGGGGTTGCGGGTTCGATTCCCGTTGAAGCCCGCATTTTAAAAAAAGGTTTGGTTTTCACATAAGGTCTCTTTAACATTTATATGGTTGGTCAGCAGAGATTGTTAAATGGCAATAAATCTGCCAGGTTGTATTGTACACAAAAAAAGTGTAAAACAATAATAAAAAGGTGTAAAACCATGGTATTTTACCATAGCTAATTTTTTCCATTCTTCAGGTGCTTACATAAATAATAGCGTGGCTAGGACACAAAATTGTTTTCGGCCCCATTTATTGAGTCTTCGGATTCAAGAACTACTGGAGTAGTGGAGCTACTGAAATCACAGTTCATCATCGCTCTTTTTTGTCAATACTGCCGCACGTGGAGGGGCAATAACACTTGGACACGTCTAGTGCGAGTATTGTAACTAAACGATCTGTTTTACCAAACTGGGAACGTTTTTTTAATTTTTCCGGGTACCATCTGGAATCGAATCCGAAACCCCTGGATAGAAGTCAAACGTCTTACCAACTAGGTCACGAGATCGTGATTAAGAACAAGTGAAGTGTTTTCCCGGTAACGCTGGTTTATTGTTCGTCGTTTACAATATCTTAATTTTCTGATCTAACCTAAAATTTGGTGTTTTGCTAGTATAGTTTTAAAAGGGTGAAGAAAACAGGGATTCTTTTGAAAAACATATTTTTTACATATACACCATCACACCATTTCCCTGTTTGGGAAGGCAGAGAGCAGATAGCGCCGGACTTTCCTAAAGCGACATATATCTTTCGCCTTTTCTACATCCAAACACCTTCTCATACAACTATTCTCTGACTTTTAAGATTCTATTCCTTCAAAATATCATTTAATTGAGCCAACCATACTTTCCCCGTTCTTCGTCTACCAAACTTTCTACTCATATTTGCACTATATATTTGTTTCGTTATTCTTTCTTAATTCATTCGTTCTACATGCTCAAACCCTCTCAGAGTGCTCTTCTTGATCTTACTTAATACATCAGCCTTATGTTCACATTCATCCCTAATCACTTTATTCCGTTTTTTGTCTTATATAATAACCCTATGTATTCTCCTTAGTGCACGCATTTCGGATCCTTACAGTAGTTTTCTACGTCCACATTTCACTTTCACACATAATTGGTACTAGAACACAGTTATCGACTATTATCTTAGCAGATTTTGATACTATTTGGTTCGAGCATAGTGTCCTATTGACTATGTATGATATAACTACACATCCTTTGATATTTCACGTAGTTCTTCCATCATCTGAGAAAAAAAACTACTTAAAAACATAATTTTTTAACTTGCTTTAATCTTTCAGTGTACACCGATATATCGCATTTACTTTCCGTGTCACTTTTTTCTATCACCATGACTTTGGATTTCGCAAAATTCATATTCAGACTTTTCCTTTCGCATCTCTCACACAATTTATTTATCAAAAAATGTTTTTGTAATGCAATATTTCGAGTTATCTGTTTAAATAGCTTTTCTAAAGATAAATTAATGTTGATATCGCCATGTTGGTGCATCGGATCTGTTTCGTTATAACAGACACTAAAATGACTGTCTTATTATTCCCATCACGTACACTTCTTGTGCGATTTAATTTTCAGAGAAAATACGAATGAATAATACAATGTACGATGCAACCGACGAGAAAAGTTCTTAGCTAATTTTATGGCACGTTAAATACATTTATTAAGATGAATAAAGGAAGTTGAAATGAAATTGTTGCTATTATGTTATTTGTAAGTAAATCTTTATAAAAATGTATCTTTGTATGAATGGAATTTAAAATACAATATATCGAATGGAAATTGATATCGTGACATGATTCAAACTTTTTTTGGTATCAACGGAACGATTTGGACTCAAAAAACACGTGGTTCCAGCAGGATGGGTCGAGTTGCCACACTGCTGATGAAACAATGGCTTTATTGCAGGAAAAGTTCTCCGACCGTGTAATTTCTCGTGGAAATGTGAATTGGCCGCCACGATCGTGTGATTTAACCCCTTTAGATTTTTTTCTCTGTGGTTATGCTAATCTTAAGTGTACGTCAAGAATCCAAAATCCATCGATGACCTTAAATCCAACATCACTCGTGTCATTGCAGATATACGTATAAATTTACGTGAATCCGCTATTGAAAAATTTGTTCAAGGAGTCATCATCTGTGACAGGGGCCAAGGTGGCAATTTGGCCTATATAATTTTTCACACATAATTCTCATGTGCACTAATTACATTAACACTAAAAACATGAACATTATAAAACCTTGTTTGTAAATTTAAGATTGCAGTTCTTGTTGCGCCACCCTATACTAGAAAAAATAATATTAAATTTGTAACTTGAGTTTGACAAAATTACCAATTTGTTTTATATATTTTAACCGTACTTAATTAACTTTTTTATTTATGTATTTTGACTTTGAATGAACTCCATTAAACTTAAAAACTAAATTTTCTTGACTCGGTACTTTCATCTGGCTTATTGGTCGAGTTATACTCATATATCTTTTGGTTTTGAAGTTCATTGAATATAAGCAAAAATAAACATTGATGTTTTTTTTACTTTGATCTCGGAAAGTAAAAAAACTTATATTTTTAACAACCCTTTTTTGTTTAGGAAAATTCAATATAAGTTAAAATATATATGAGTCTTTGAGATGAGGTCTGTTTAACATACCATTGAAATTAATTGCATTTTGAATGTAGCTACTCCGATTCTCCATTTCTAAAGGGAGATTATAGGCAGTAAAGTGAAGCGCAGGAATTGTATTTTGATTGCAGTTTTCGTAGATGAAGCAGAAATGTAGCAATGAGAACATTTCACCAGTGAGGTACATTGTATTGTATAACATTGTAAATATGTTGATAATGGATACAAGAAGTAGTTTCTTATTTAATAACCTTACTAATAAAGGTTGTGGGAGTATTGAATTTGCAGTTTATTTACAAGTTGTATTTTGGTATTGAGTGCTACTTTAATTATTTTTCTCCTCAATTCTGATTTGTTTTGATTATGAGGTAAAACGTAAATGAACGCTTTTTAGGAATATTGTTTTTAAATGTTCTGCGGATATCCATTGATAAAAGAATCATGACATTTTCAGTCATCAATATTTTTGCAATATATACAATATTGGTATGATTTACTGTTAAATAATAAAACATTATCTATTTCTTATAACAATACATTTAAATCTCTTGATTTGTATCATTATATTAGGTGTTAACATAAGCTGTGTCCGTTTTTTCCAAATTTAAAAATGAGCACCAAAAGTAAAACAAAATGGTAATGGTTATACGTCGTTCAAAAGAAAATTTTCTGTTCTACAAGATATTGTGTTTGATTTTACGTTACATCTATTATTTTATTTGATTACAAGCCTTCAAAATGGAATTTCGAGTAGACGAAAGTGAGCATTTTCGACACCTCCTTCTGTTCGCGTTCAATCGAGGGAATAAAGCTGCTCGCGATATTTGTGAAGTGTACGGTGAATGTGCTATGAATGAAAGGATAGCTCGTCGATGGTTTTTGCTTTTCAAAGACGGTAATTTCGACCTGAAAGACATGGAGCGTTTCGGACGACCAGTGGACTTCGATGAGAACCACTTAAACCATATTATTCATGAAAATTTTCTTTCGAATGACGTATAATTTTTCCCATTTTGTTTTACTCCTCATTTTTAAATTTGAAAAAAAAAACGAACACAACTTATGTTAACACCTAATACTAAATTTTTAGTTAAAGACGGACGCTGAATGTAAAATGTATTTTTAGGTTCAAAATTAGTATTTAATCTTCACCTGACGATAAAGACGGAGGTCTTCGAAACCGGTAGTAAACATAAAATAAACCAGTGGGGAACACAAAAATATAAAATAAGTGTTTTATCATATTTATTTATTATATTTCTTTTCACATAACAAATACTTTATTTAAAGTAATAAACTTGACCAAACTCTTAGTTATTCTTATACTTTGAGAAGTTAATTAGAAACAAATATTGTTTTTACCTGGAAGTTAAGCGCGGATTTTGTAATTATGATCTTGAGAATTGAATTTCATAGTGCTATCTACAAAAAGCACTTCAAAATATATGTAAAAAATCTAAGGGATTGATTGTATTTTAAAATATTTATTAATTTTTGATAAATATATGTAATCAAAATGATTTATTTCATAGAAATACAAAACACTCAACCTTTAAATTGATTATTGGCAATCCATTAAGAATTAATTAAAATAACTTGCTGAAAATATAGTGTTTTAAACGCACTTGAAAATGTTCAAACAATGCGGACATGAAACTACTCTCAATAGCACGATCGGTAGACATGCACAATTGATCAGCAAATATTATGAATGCAGTGGAAAGTAAAATTCAGTGTAGGTACGCAATCACGGTTGTCGTAAAACAACGAGTACTTCTCGAAAAATTATGATAAGTTTTCCAATGAGGAGAATTGTACAACGTTCTGATTTTTTAATATTCATACTCTTGACATCGCATTCTTTATAATTTGCAGTGTTTAAATTTTCTATCTGCCTTTCCTATAAAATCATGCTATTGTATGTTTAATATTACTAACACGCGCATCTTACCGATTGCTTAGCTGTGCTTTTATATTTCCGTACGATGTCTATCGTACGATGTCGAATTTAATTTTCTTTATCACACGGCATTCTATACATTATTTACTGGTATCTTTATATCTTATCCTTCCAAAGATTGGGTGAATATATTTTATTAGTATCCCACAAATATTAACCTAATAAAAAAAATACTTCTCGATGCTAGAATATGAATATTTCTTGTTAGTATCATACATCTATTACGTTTGATTGGAGACATTTAAAAAAAAATAATATAAAATTACAATGTATTTAAAAATTATACTGAATGTTCCAAAAAATAAAATGTTGCAATTTAAGTTGAAAATAAAATTGAATTAAAAAAGTGAATACAAACTTTGAAATTGCTGTGTATTCATTAGCCACATCGAAATAATTTTGCAGGTTCTATAAATGTAACTACAATAGATACAAGCAAGGATACAAAGCATAGAGCAATGCAATGCAGAGGGAAAGCCATTGGCTGTAATCATCCTTTGTGTGGAGCAAAACATCAAAGACTCGAATACTCAATATGCTTACCTCAAATAATTCCTCCATCCTAATGCAGGAAATTCCTCTAATCCTTGATACCTGCCTTTTTGTTAAGTGTTGCATATTGATGATGGAAAATACTCGTAGTAAGTTAAATCTTTCATTTACTTTTTATACAAATAAGTTTTTGTAATTACGCATAAAAATTATAGAACTTAAGTAAAGACCTTTCATTATGTTGTTTATAGTTAAGGCATTAACGTTGTGGAGGTTTAAAGACATTGTAATTTATTTTTATCAAACACTGTTTATTCCACTTTTTTGTGACGGTATAACCCTACCGGTTTCAAGGCTTTTACTTCATCTTCAGGGGAGCGCAAACAAGACTAAATGCTGTTCGAACTGGTACCGATATACACGCTTCAACGGTTGGAGGCTGGGGGGTGAGGGAGGCACGGGACAATTTCGGCCAAGAGCGGAGAAATTTTTGGGAAATAACTGTTCAACAGATGTTCCGAAAAAAAAAATTAATTTCTTGGACCTAACATTATCTCGGAAAAATGGCACATTTGACCTTGATATATATAGGAAAAATACTTATTCAGACTCTACAATTCCAGCAACTTCCAACCATCCTAATAACCATAAATTCGCCGCCTTTAACTGTATGCTTCATAGATTGCTCAGTGTCCCATTAACCGACGAAAATTTTAAAAAGGAATTAATAACCATCATAAAATTGCTACAAATAATCCTGGAAGCCTCATTGATTCACTTTTAAAAAACAAAAAATAAACTTATAAAAGATTATATATTTAACGACACCTATAAGCATACCTTTAAATGGAGCAAAGTCCTATTTATAAAAAACATATCATATGAAATAACCAAAAATATTCCAAGTCACATAAAGCCAGCTTTTTACACTAATTTTAATCTCCGGAAACTCTTATTTAATGGGAAAGCCAAAAAGGGAATACTTAGCAACAGTGGTGTATATAAACTTTTATGTGCTGACTGTGATAATTTCTATATAGGAAAGACAGGAAAATCTTTTGAAAAGAGATTTCGTGAACACAAATCCGCCTTAACAAATCTTCTAATTTATTCTGAAATGGCTAATCATTGTTACCGTGAGAATCATACTTTTTTTATCGATGATGCCAAATTCTTACATATCAGTGGTAACGGAAATAAATTGGACAGATTAGAGGCCCTAGAAATTTCTAAGTCAGTACACCGATTGGAACATCTGTTGAACAGTTATTTCCCAAAAATCTCTCCGCCCTTGGCCGAAATTGTCCCGTGTCTCCCTCACCCCCCAGCCTCCAACCGTTGAAGCGTGTATATCGGTACCAGTTCGAACAGCATTTAGTCTTGTTTGCGCTCCCCTGAAGATGAGGTGAAAGCCTTGAAACCGGTAGGGTTATACCGTCACAAAAAGTGGAATAAACAGTGTTTGATAAAAATAAATTACAATACCTTTCATTATTTTTGTATTCGTTTCTCACTATCTGTAACACATATATGCCATAAAACGCCTGAATCCAGATCAGTCTACAGACTGGAATTTCACGTTCTTCAAAGCCGTGACTAATCAGTCTACAGATTTTATAATGATTTATTTTAATGTCGTTGAGGGGCGATCCAAAACTTCGATACCCGGAGGAAACCTCAAAGATCACTCATCCTGGTGCCTTATTTGCGGATATCTGTCTCTTACAAACTACCGAAAAAGATGGCTTGGATAAGAAAGAAGTCCTATTCTCTTTGCTCCGCGACCTCTGGAGGAATTATTTTTCGTTGAAGGATTTATTTTCTTCATTTTATTAGTACGATTCAACAACGAGAATTCTCGTCTCATAAACGTTTATAATATACCGCATTATAAACTTTTATCAAATGGATTTTTAGTTACACACGAACAGAAAAAAATCAAAACATGCAATTACAAATCAAAAGTAAATTATTATATAAAATTATATCAATGAATAGGAGAAGAACGCGATGGGGAAAAATAGAATGGGGGTTAAGACACGCTATGTCATCGAAGTTATACGAGTATATTAGAATTGTAAATAAGACACAAAAAATGGATAATCTTCAACAATATACTTGACATTCATCTAACATACATACTATGATATAATATGTCGCTATCATAAACCCATGCTTTACTGATATAAATATTTTTATATAACTGGTTAACTGTATTAAAAAATGTACTTGACATTAATCTAACTGGTTAAATGTTTTATTCAAAGAGGAATGAGAGAGCTTCGGAGAGAATGGTGACCGGGGTGAATGGGGGAGCCGGAGGAGGGTGTCAGGTAGAAGGAGGCTAATAAAGCTCTGGTGGGCGGATCTGAGGTGACTGACGACATCTCCAATATACATATTGATAAGATACTTCATTGAGCTCATAGTATCCATATTTTTAGTTAAAGCAAATGAGTGATTAATTAAAATTATGAAATATAAAACTAATTCCCAGGTAGAAATATTCTGGGTATAATGACACCAGTTATTGTTTAATATTTTATTGATTAATTCATTATTTTTCTATATATCCTATACGATGTCCTAAAACGCTTTCATCCAGGTGAGTCCATAGCCTGGTACTTCACGTCCATCGAAACCGTGACTGTATCAGGTCTGAGGCGACCTAAAACTATTGTAATAGTTTATTTTAGGGGGTTAGTGGATCTACCCAACTGTCTCAAGGCCTGGGGGAAAATATAAGGACTGCTCATCCTGAAGTCTTAGTGAATATCTACCTCTTACATACCACCAATAAAGACTTTCTGAAAATATAAAGGCCGTATTCGCCTTGCCCCGCGATCCTCCTGAAGAAATATTGTTTGTTTCAACATGTATTTTATTTATTTACAGAAACAGTAAAGACAATTGTAATCCTCGTATAATATAGGTAAACGTTTCTAATACTCGTAGATAACACTAATATTTTTCACATTATATAAAAGTGTTGGAAATCAGCAAATGTTTTTTTGACATAGAAATACCAAGATGAAAAATATTTTTTATAGTAAGATTATATTAATTAGCAAGTATAACGGAGTTTTGACATGTGGAGTAAAATCGTTTCTTCAATCATATTATTCATTCTTAACCGTGATGGGCAGGGAAGGAAAACAAAAAAAAACTCATTTTGGGGTTTAAAATTTCTTAACATTTATAGTTTTCCGCTTATATTGTGTTAAAAAATGACACATCAAATTAATTATCCAGATATAACAAAGAAGGATACAAGGCCAAAAAAAAACAAAAAAAGTCATTATCACTATCACACAATGTCACAGATATTTCGCTTTTTTCATGCATACTCTCCTTTTATAAGGACTTGTCACTCTTCCAGAATTGGGTTGATTTGGTCATGCTAGGTTTTTTTTTTTTTTTTAAGCTTGTCATACCTTCTTTACTGCTCGTAAAGACTATTTATGTAAATCTTTTATGATTCATTATTTTTAAGTGCCGAACCACGTCAATGCTCTTTTTTATTCTCAAACACTGTGTCTCCTTTTAATGCACATTCTTTCTTAGTGTTCTCATCCCTTATTTTCTTTTTCTACACATTCAACGCAATTTTTTCCCGCATCTTATATAAATAACATATCAACAGTTATATAAGAAAGTCACATTAATTATTTTGAATTATATCTTCATGTAAGCATGTTTTAAACAAATTACTAGTTTATCATCTTAACATTATATATTTCTGTTTATATAATACCTGTAAATATTTTTTGAATGGAATATTATATTGTAATATATTTTATTTTTCGAAAACTAGGACTACTACAACACAATTTTATAACGTAAGATTTTTTTTTAAATAATACAATTTATTTTAAATACATCCAAAGTGAACGTATAATATTCCTGTTCAATACATATTTTTTCTAATAACATGAAACGACCGTGTTATGGATTAGATTATTTCTATTGACGATCGACCATACTTCGAAAAAAAATTCATAAAGAAACTCGCTTCGTAATCGAGACTGTATGGGCGATGTGTGATTTGTTGACCCTATATCTCAACAGCATCTACCACATCAGGTCACAGTAGTCAATATTCCTTATTCTTTAATACATTCATTTTCTACCGCAGTTATACTTTTAGAACTTTTTTGCCAGGTATAAATTTCGCTTACATATCCTAATTTTGATACCGATATTTAATCACGAGCAGCCAGTTTTACTTCTCTTGAATTGTTCTGATTGGTAAATACATTGTATAATCCACTATATCCCTCTTTTGTCGGTTGCGACTCTGCTATTAATATCGCAAAATAAAAAAAAATGGCAATCAATCTTGAAAAAAATCTTTTTTTTCATGTTAATGATGAAACAAATTGTCAATTGATTGTTATGGAAATATGTAGTAATTTATTATTAATCGAAATCAATTGTTTTATAAATAAAAACCAACGCAGGTATAATTCTCTTTAAGTAATCACACTGTCACCCTAGAATGAATGTACTTGTACGTTCACTCACTTAATGATATCATGAATATTCTTCTTGAATGTCGAAGAAAATATATGATGAATATGTACGAGTACGAGTGTTGCTCTACATCACGTTACTCCAGTCAACAGAATCATTGTTTTTCGATATTTATTACAACTGACTTAAAAAGCTGACAGTGCTGATACAATACATTATGAAATGGAACACAGAGGCGCTACGAGTATCAATTTATTCGGAAATAAAAGTAATACCCGTACATACATACATACCATCTCACTGTCGGAGTAGGCAGAGAGGACAGAACGCTTGACTTTCCCACCGAGACACATATTCTTTGTCTCTTCACATCCATACACTATGATGACCTCTGTGGTCTAGTTGGTAACACGCAAGTCTTCCAGCTCGGAGGTTGTGAGTCTGATTACCGTTCAAACCCAGATTTTTTTTAAAAACGTACCAGCCTGGTTTTCACTCAAGGTCTCTTTAATACTTTTCCGGTTGGTTGGAAGAGATAACTACATGACCATAAGCCCACCAGGTTGTACTACACACAACAAAAGTCTAATATAATACAATTTTTCATACTATTTTTACGATTTCTCTGACTTTCTACGTTTCCCTCTTTCAGAATATCATTCATTTGATCCAATCATACTTCCTTGGTCTTCTTCTCACATGCCTATTACTCACATTTGCTTTACATATCTGTTTTGTTAGTCTTTCTTCATTCACCCGTTCCACAAGCCCAAACCATATCAGCGTGCTCTTTTTCATCTTTCTCAACACATCAGCCTTAAGTTCACATTCATTCCTTATCCCTTCATTTCGTATTCAGTCATACATTATCACTCCATGTATTCGTCTCAAAGCACGAATTTTGACTGCATTTATTCGGCCTCTTTCAGTATTAAAAAAATAGAGTCTTGTCTTATTGTTCCTCTCCCCTTACAATGTTTAAAATCGTCACGGCTTTATTAACTTTCATTTCAGCTATTCTGAACAACCGTTAGGCAGTTTGGCTAATTATTTATTTTGAAATCTGAATAAAACTCATAATGATAAATTGAAAACGGTATAATCCTTTCAGTTATGAACCATTAAAAAAGTTATTCAACTAGGATTTTTTCCCCGCACGTGGCCCTGAACTTTCCTCTTTAATTCAGTTGTAGGACCTAAATTTTAACTAAAATAATAATAAACGTCTTAAAAAAGCGTGATTTATAAATATATTTTTGCTTAAAAAAGTAAATCTTCCATGGACTTTATTCCCCTTGTTTCTCAACCTATGTACTCGTAGTTCTATTATGGAACGTAAATGTCTTCAAACTGTCGCTACTTCTCTCCTATGCTTGTCTCGCTCATCTAATTTCATCCAGTCATTTTATAATGATTTATTGTAGACCTCCCATGTTAATGATAGTTTTTTAAATAGTCTTTGTGATGCCCACAGTCGCCAGATTTTATTTTCTTCAACCAGTTTCGTCTTCAACGTGGCGCATCGATGCTTAATATTTAATAGGAAGTTTTGTAAACAATCATCTAAACACCTACTCAGTGGAGGTTTCTTTGTTTAAACTTTCAACTTTCCTTTTTAATTGATATATCATATGACATACATGGTCTATACCTTTTAGTTTTATCCACACAATGAAGGAAAATAAACGAAGGCTACATTTTATGCAATTGAAGTGGAGCCAATCGGAGCCCAATTTCCAAAGATAGTGGTTTGTTATAAAAGGATAATGCCATTGACTGTGCACAAAAAAATGGGTTAGTAAATTGTTTTCCATTTATATGACATCATAATAACATAGATTGCTGTAATTTAGAAAATTGAAAAATGTTAATAGGTTTATTTATTATGTTGGCCCATCAATGGAATCCGTTGCAAATATTTTTCGGTGTATGATTTTCCAAATTTCAATTGAGTTCATCAGTGAGTTTTATCCAACAATCAAAATAAAACATGTTTACGAGAGTGGACCAGATATAAACGAGACTTTATTGTTTTAATTTTTTTATTTGCAGAAAGAAAAAGACCAAGTGCACATAGTTTTTTTACATAATGTCCTGCTTTAGAAATGTATTTTTTCCAGCGGATCGGTGATTTTTTTATCCCGTCATCGTAAAAAGAAGTAGGTTGTGTCAGCAGCCAATTGCGCACAAATCCCTCTACTCCATCGTCGTCGTTGAATTGTTCGTTGGCCTCCCAGAGATTCTTACAGTGACCCAAAGAAACGAAAGTCACAGAGCAATAGATCAGGGCTATAAAGAGGGTGTTTCAGTCGTGGCCAACTCATTTTCCTTAATTGTTTGCATGTTACAGCTGCAGTATGGGGCCTCGCGTTGTCATGGAGAAGAACCACTTCTCGTATCGGTTGGTCACGTCTTTTGCATCGATAAGCAAGTTAAACTTCACTCAAAAGCTCGCAGTAGTACGTCGCATTGACGATCGTGCAAAAAATCCCATGTGCAAAATGCCGCGCTGGTCCCAAAAAACGGTCGCAAGCACCTTACCAACTGACAGCCGAGTCTTGGATTTTACAGGGGCTGCCTTATCCTTCTTTCTCCACTGGCTTGTTTCGACTCGGGCGTGTAGAGGTGTACCCAAGATTCATCGCAGGTAACGATGTGACTCAAACTAACGAAACAAAACCCAAGATTCATCGCAGGTAACGATGTGACTCACTCACAGACGTACAAACGTGCCAATTTTTGTTCTGCAGTCAAAAGACGTTGGACCCATCGAGCAGACATTTTACGGAATCCTAGGTTCTTTGTGACTATAGATTGAGTGCTCCCATGACTTATACTTATCTCAGAACAAATCTCGGAAACCGTCAATCGTCGGTCGCCTTCCAGAAGATCACGAATGGCGTTAATGTTCTGTTCGGTAATGCTCGTCCGTGGCCGACGATCACGGCTCTCGTTTTCGATCCCTTCACGACCTTTCATGAACTATTTATGCCAGGCAAACACCCGTGGCTTTGACAATGTTTAATCCCCAAACTGTGCTGACGAGCGACAAACTTGATAATAATTATTACAAAAAACTAAATACATCACATTTAGCATATCTACAAGAACTCAAGCACCTACAAATAAATACATAGCACTTCACACTTGTTCACCCATGGCTGACTGTAGTTGTGTTTCCTTGGAAAGGGTTGATAGTATAAAGTACCTTGGAGTTTATGTTGATCAGTTCCTTCGTTGGGAGGTCCATATAAACACTTTGAGCGCAAAAATCAGAAAACTAGGATATATATTCCATATGATTCGAAATGTGCTCAGTGAAAATATTCTTAAAAGTATATACGAGTACTTCGCCTTATGTCAGTCAGCACTTTCTTACGGTATATCAGTTTGGGGGGGATGCACTTTAACCCAAAAACACATATTGCAGGTTTCCCAAAAATTGATTGTGAAAATAATTAATAACTTCCTACTCGGTATCCCACGGCGGAGCTTTTCAGAGAGTATCAGGTCCTGAACATAGCCAATTTATATCTCAAATCCATTCTCTGGCACTACCATCGAGATGAAGGGAAGATGCAGACTCAGCAGATACACATGACACGCATGGCAACTAATGAAATGTTTACCATCCCTAGAGTTAAAACCTCTTTTGCCCAAAGGCAATATGCTTATTTGGCTCCCATTACATACAACGGTGTGCCGACTTCAATAAAGGTAAAGGTAGGAAAACCATTTAGACAGTCGATCGGAGCGGGGTTGTTATTGCGACAGGATTTTGAGTACTTGGGCTTTCAGGATGAATGACGAGTGGAAAAGATTTGTGTGAGCGCGTGAGTGTGGGTTTCTTCTTGTTTTAATTTTGGTTGTTTTTGTGTTTCTGTGTATTTTTTGTTTTTTTCTTATGATTGTGTGCGGTATATTGTGGGATTAATATTTTTGGTCTTTCAGGAGTGATGTTGTGTGAGGAGTTGAATTTCGCAAGATGTTTCCAGTTGTAGTTGAGTGTCACTGTTTGTCAGGTTGATGAGAGCGTGCAACGGGGTTTTATTTTTGTGTAATCAAAAATCGGAAAGAAGTATCGATTTATTTTTTCATGCTAAATATCCTCAGGGAGATACAGGTAAACTCCTAGTTTACTAGGGATACGACAAATGAAAGGCAACAACCCAGACCCATTAAAATTGTATGTCCAAATCAAATTACCTGTTGTTTTTTCGCAAATTGTGTATATTTCTTGTCATGTGTAATAATAAATAAATAAAATGTGTTGCGCAATTGACGGGTGCACCTCTTTCTCAGACATCGTGTGCCATACTAATTACGGAATCTACCGAGACCGGCCGGGCACTCTCCCTACTCCTGATATCCTCACCCAACAACTCTTGAGGCGGCCGCGCGCTCCGTTTAAAATTATGCGCTCTAAAACAAAAGTCTCTATTATATTTGATCCCCCGTCGTATCAAAGTTTCCTTCTACATTTTTTTATTATGGGTATTTCATAATATTTGCATGTGTATAATATTTGTGTGCTAAGTGATATTTTATCCAAAAAATAATTTATTGCATTCTTTGGCTTCTAGTCCGAGAAAAACTAACGCAATCTAGCAATTTTAATAATTTTTGCTATGTTTGCTTTGATAGTATAATTATTTATACTGTTTTCTTCGCATCATAATTACAAATCAGACCACATATTCTGCGGAGAATTTTTCTTTCGAGAGTATTGAAAACTTTTATATCTCATTTTGTAAATGTTTTGGTTTCCAATATGTAAGTAAACACAGATATTAATATTGTACTCCCAAGTTGGCTTTTTATATTCCTGGAGAGTAGTCGAGAGAATTAAGTAAGGTGATAAGGCCATACATTAAATTATAAAGTATTAAAGCCGTATTGCACTTTCAACAATAAAAAAAACCAATATTATTGTATTGAACAATAGTTATCTCATTATTTAATGAATTGTCGAAAAAGAAACGTAACTGAGACGAAGACAAAAGTGCACCTCCTTATTTAGCGCCAATGACGGGGCGATATTATGTTAGGCCTCCTCCACCGAACAGTCCGAGTAATAAATGACAAAAGAACGCTGGTCATCCGGGGAGCGCACCTGTGTATCGTATTATTTTCTTGTGTAGGCTTTTCATGTGTATTTTATTGCCCCATCTCCTGATTCAGGTCCTTCAAAAACAAAATGTATCGCCCGAGAGAGAGGATGAAAAGTGATTGCTTTTTACTTTTGCTTTCGAGTGATCAAGAGATCGGGTGTCAAATATTAAATTTATTTAAGGGATTTGGAAATAACCTTATTAAGAATTACGAATAATTATTTTTCTTATAAATATAGCGCATAAAGCGTAATTAAAATTAAAAAACGGGGGTTGACGTTTAATATATGCGAAACTAGTATTATTTGATCTTGATGATATAACTATAATATAAACAGTGTTTGAAAAAACAAATTACAATGAATATAATATAATATTATTTCATAATGTCAATTATGATGTTCAGATACCGAATCTAAAGTTTATACTGGCGTCTGGTTCTTGATGCGACATGTAAAAAGGGGTGATAGATGAAATCAATACAAGAAAAAAGGTTATTATGGTTTGGGCATGTAGAACGAATCAATAGAGAAATACTAACAAAACAAATCCTCTTCTTCTTTTTCTTGGTTTAGGTCGTATGACCTGTTTGTGACGGTGGGCTGTCCTAGGATGACGACGTCAACAAAACAAATATTCAGTTCAAATAAAAGAGGAAGGCGGCGTGGTAGACGAAGTTCAAGAAAAATATGGTTGGATAAAGGGAATGATATTTTAAAAGAAGGAAACGTAAAAAGTCAGATAAATCATACGAGTTGTATGAGAAGATGTATGGATGTAGAGAAGGTGAAATATATGTTTCGCAACAGGAAAGTCTGACGTATTGCCCTCTATACCGAAATGGTGAAATGATAGTATGTACCATATATCAAGTTGAAAAAAATGAAATAAATAACTAAGCCAAATAACGAAATACTCTTACATAATACGTCAGTTAATTTATAATAAAAGTGTTACTTTTCAATATTTACAGGAACATTAAAATGTGTCTCACGACGGGGTCTAATGTTTTTCCATTAGAATGTAGTCAAAATTTGTTTGATTTTTTCAAATATAGAATATGTTTTTACTTCAACAACACAGTTGTGGTAGAGTTATACTATAACCCAATCGACAAAGACATAAGAATGCCATACCCGTTCTTTCAGTCATCTATTATTTAATTCTGTAGTGCGATGTTTGTTAACTATGGAGTACACACATTGGAAGTTATAATAACTAATTGTATTGCTGTAACATAATCAACGCAAACATTTAATATTGAAAGCAAGAATTTATTCGGTCTGATTTCTTAACATGTTGGTGAAAATGTCACTTGCTTCCAACATAAAATATAATTTTAATCTCTTTTTAATTTGAAGAATACATTAGGAAAATAAATAAAGTTTTAGCCAGTGTTGTATTGAATCTTTCTGTACACTGTCTGGAATATATATCACCATTCATACGTGCATCGCTCTTATTTGTCTATAGGGTTCAAGTATACCCTGCTACGGATTGGGAAAGTTAATAAAAATGTGAGAAAGTGTGTTTTTAGAGGTTAGTAATGAGAGCGAACGTAGGGCATTTCCAGAGAGGGAGGCTGGGGAACTGGTGTGGGCAGGCAAGCATATCGAGTTAGTGAGAAGTTGGGCAGACAGATGGGGGCCCGCGGAGCGCTACCTTATAGGAGGAGCGCCAGCGCCCTGCTCCCTGACCCCTAGCCCCTGCGCGATATAGTTATAACTTTTCTCTCACTGGCGGCATGCCGGACTGGAGAACGGGGAAACACTGTTCTATTTTATCGCTTTGTGAAACATTTTTTTGCAATTTAATATCACCCTACTAGTAACTATAGTTAGTGAGATCTCTGTTTTAAATATAGGGAATATTCAAATAAAATAATAATAATTAACAGGTGCCCTGTAAAGTATTGTTTCATAAAGAGTATTTTTTTTAATTATAAAGGACAACTCATTAGCGTAATTTATTTTTATTTGCTAGAATGAGGTTTAAATCCAAAATGAAAACAAGGATATGAAAAATGTGTCTCAAATCTTTAATGAACTAGGGCATCGGCACTGATGACGCTATTTCTAATTACTAGGTAGTTATTAAGATGGTTTCGACCAAATGAGGACGCTGTATGATAAGACAATTGGACTTGTTTTTAAGATCCCCTATTCTGGTCGGTGGATTGTTTTTTTTGACAAATTGAAAGAAATTTGGTTTATGACAGTTGACATAAGGAACACATATACTTTCTAGTCTATATGATGAAATAATTGGTTGAAATCCATAAAAGGGGAATGATGAGTAAAATTGGAAACCGTGCGTTTTTGTGCCCTTAATTAAAAACGATTACATTTAACTCTTCACAAAATATCCAATATAACGCTCATTATTAGTACCATATACGAGTAGCTAATAATATATTTTGAATACATTTCATCTCATATCACAGGCGACATCCGTGGTCTAATGTTAGAACGGGTGTCTTCTACCTGAGAGTTTCGGGTCCAGTTTCCGATGCTGACTATAAATATTGAAAATCCTAATAGCCCTCAAAGGTCAGTTTAATATTTGATATAATTTATTAATTACGAAAAAATGTGAGGACTAATTAACCAATCCCTACTAAAAAAATAATGCATTATTAAAAAAATATTTAACAAAGTTAGCCACTCGATAGCTTCCGACCCCTCAGTGGGAGGCTTTCGCAGCCCCAAAATGGAAACCCATCTGTAATAATGACCGGACTGCTTGGGTCATTTCTAACTAACGAACTCCACCACCCCCTCCTCTTCCGTCCGTGCCACCCCACACACCCCACCATGTCTTACGAATGTTTCCACAAGAATACTTGTGGATTCTGAAGATAATAATCTGAAGGAAGAAGGCCAACCTTATTATACAACGGATTAACTGCCAAAATGGGAGCCTTTTGTTTTGTTGATACAAAAAGCTTATTCTTACCTTAATATATTTCCATGAATTTATTTTGTCTTTCTTTGAAAAATAAACTCTAGAGAAACAAATTATGAAAGTAGGTATTCCGGGTGCTTTTTCTATAGAAAAAAAAGTTACTTCATGATCTTGTATTATTGTATTACACTTTCGTTGTAGATAGTACAATCTGGTGGGCTAATTGCCATGTTATGAGTACAGTCTATTTTAACCGATCAGAAAGATGTCACATAGGCCTTAAGTAAAAAGTAGACTGGTTTTTTTTTTAATAAATTGGGTTTCATAGGGAGTCGTACCGGTAATCCCGATATGCGATGCCACAAAATATATATTTTTAGTTAATTGCAAATATTGAATTAGCACATTTAAATTATGTTTGTATAAAGGTTTAAATTGTATATTTTTGGTTGATTTTCATTAAAAAAGTCATCCATCGGTTGAGGAAACTAAAATATACTTCCTTTAAATTTCGTTTAAAAAAAGTAAATTTTCTTTGAAAACATACGATATTCATATGAACATATTAATGAAAATCAATAACATCACCTTATTTTAAGTATTTTTTCCTTACTTAAAATTTATTTATTATATTTAAATATATTTGCTTTTAATTATGTATATTTTTTTTATCAAGTTTAATTAATATACTTAGGTATGTAATAAAATAAGTGATACAACAAGTAGTAAGGAAATTATAGTTAAATTATCATAAAATATATTTGGTACAAGATTCTAAAGATCAAAATAATCTATATTGAATTTAAAAATATTAATAAAACATTACATAAAAAATAAAATTAGATTGGCAGATAAGTCAAGTTTGGATTAGAGCTTCAAGAAGTTATCATACTACTGAAATGTACATGACACAATTTTCCGAAGATTCTTTTATCCAAAAACTAATTACCTATTATTAGTTTCATCTCACTCTCACTGATACGAGTACGTATATTTCATGACAAAACTTTTCAAACAATCGTTCAGCAAGAGAAGGAAAGAGTGAGACAGACAGAATAAAAAAGGTTTATCTTGTTAGCCATAAAATGTATAACCGAAGTAAATCCATAATGAATTGATGTTCATTCTGCCGTCGGGTGCGGGGGTAGTTTTGAGGGGTGGGCAAAACATCCCGCCTTATTTTTTCCCGTTTCTCTATCTCCTGCCGGCAACAACTTTTGCTGGGAATTATGTTGGTACGTGCCAAACCCATTATTGCTGCGAGGAAAGTTCATCAATTTCATTTCTAAGTCGTGCTCACGTATCGGGCCAGCGCTGTGCCTGGCTTTATCTGCCCACAAGCAGTGGCGACTCGTGATGTCTTAATATGGTAAAAATATCGATGTACTCATATCGGTCAAGTTTTTTTTAATTGCGGTATTTTCTGTTGGTTTTTAATTTTTTACATTTGAAAATCTGAATTCGAAGATTATGTCAAGTCCAGCCTTCGCGCATAAAGACTCACATAAAACTCTTGAGATATATGTACAGTTGGCTAGATTAACTGCATTATTTTCGATACAAGATGCAGGATCGGTATTCAAGATTTAAGTAGCTATATGGTTAAATCACTTGGCAAATCATAATGAAGGGATAGATTTAAGATAAAAATTTAGTATAAAATGATGTGACACTGAAATGTGAAAAAAATCTATACAATAACTTAAATTAAAGTGACAGATCTTTTTCGCTTAATAAAAGCATTGTCAAACTGCACTAAATACATTACTTACTAAACTTACATATCGAAATACAATATTTTACAGTTTATGTTACGTCCATATACTCATATATATTTTTTATTTTTATTTTAAAATAATAGGTATGACCGAAGTCATAGGTATCCTTATGCCATCGAACACTAGGCGGAAAAAGTGCCTGTGTCGTTCGAAGAGAGTAGCACAACGCGGGGCTCGAACCGACGACCTTCCGCACGGAAGTCCAGTGCGTTACCGCGCGACCATGACCTCTAAATATTGAAAAATATATTGCTATATAAGCTTGGTAAGCAATGTACAATTTGACAATGCTTTTGTAAAGTGAAACAGATATGTCACTTTTTAAGTTATTATATAGATTTTTTTCCCATTTCAGTGTCACATCATTTTTTGATAAATTTTTATCTTAAATCTACCACTTCATTATGATTTGCCAAGTAATTTAACCGTAAGTTTTTTTGTACATTTTTTCACATTTAATTGACAAATAATTATGTAATAAATGGAGGTCTACAATATATGTTTAATACCAAATTAACTTTAAAATAAAGATTTAGTATATGGCCTCAAATGAAAGCCAACGAATTGAAAAAACCTTGGTAGTCTGCTGGAGGAGAGCTTAAGAACTTAAAAATTAAAGTTTTGGAAATTTAATGAGACGACGACGAGAAATTTGAATTGTAAAGAGACACAATAAGAAAATATAAAATTCGATTTCAAGTTTAAGTATAAAAAAGTGACCCATGGTTTAATTAGGTCACGATGTGAAAGATTTTCGTAGGACTATGGATCAACGGTGATATTTAATAATTGAGCAAAAACCATCGTAATGTGCAAAAAAGTCAGCAGAATCCTAGATAGGAAAATATAATATACCTAAACAAATAGCTACAGGAGTTAAAGACTGCCTTGATACAAGTCTGAATATCTATGAAAATAATTTTCTTTTTGACGAAATGTTGCCTGACAGATGTTAGACACTACGAGTATCATGGAAACCAATATTTTGGGTACAGTTCTTGAAGTTATATCGTATAAGTTCATACGGAATATTGCTATCAATCTGCATATATATTCAGTAAAAGGTAACACGTAAATCAAGTTGTGCGAAATAGGTTCATGTAAGAACTAAATAATTAATAACAAGACGATTAACCCATGCCATGCACGGATTTAATATCTTTAAAACAATATTTTTGAACTATCATGTCATGAAACGGTGCTTTTCTATAAAATATTTATAGGTTTTATTACTTACTACTACTCCTATATACCCATTTTATATCAATTTACCAAATAAAATACCGCATTAAACACAACTATACCGCCCCGACACGTCACCAGACTATAAAATCTTCACTCACGACTTTTATTTATTCAACATTACGTCAGTATGTGTAAAAAAATATTTTGATTTTATAATTGGGTTCATTATTTCAACTCACGCCTCATTTTACACACAAGAATAAAAAAATTGCGACATCGGTTATTATATTTCATAACTAACTACACTATTATCGAAGTTAATGTGCTATTAGAGCAACATTTGTTTTTAGATTTTACATTTTTTCACTTCGTAGACCGAGCGTTTCGAGTAGAATCTGCATAATTATATCAAGGAAATAAAATAGGTGATTTTTTTTCAATATAGTCACCCTGTAGTTCAATACATCTTTTAGAACGATACGTTAATTTTTTCATACCTTTTTTTCTCAAAATGGTGTAACACTGCGGAGGTCACATCTTCGTCACTTTGATTTTTTTCCAACCGGATTGGATTTCAGATTTCAGTTTCGAAAATAAAAATTATCACCAGGGGCCAAGTCGGTTCTTTAGGGTGAGTGATTCAATTCTTGGGAACCACAATGTTAAATAACATAGTAGCCCTAGTAGCAATATAAGTGCGCACTGGCGCATTGTCGTTCAGTAATTTCACGCTTCGTGACTGCTTTCGTCGTTGTTTTTTTAAAGTATCCTTTAATGTATCCTTTAATTGAAAGTATCCTTTAATTGATAAGTCATAATACTTGCCAGTAACCATAGTGTTTCTCTTTTTGAAGGCAATGAGTAGAATTCTCTAACAATCCCAAAAATTGTTGCCTTAATCTTTTCTTGGGCTTGTGTCATCTTGGCTTTTTTGGCTCGTGGGGATCCTGGACGGCGCCACTCCATTGATGATCAGACTATAAAACCATAATATCATCTTCAATGACAATTGACTCAATTATTTCTTTTTCTTTCCCATCGCAGATCATTAAAAAACATTCATCACGTCGTTGCCTTTGGACCGCAATCAAGAGATTTGGCACCCATCTTGTGCGCATCTTATTCATGCCAAGATGATCGTGTAGAATTCAGAGTACTTGGTTTGAAAAACTCATACCTTGCAGTTATTTCTATTGATTTTAATCTTGTATTTTGTACTCTTGCACTAATGCAACTGTTTCTCGAGCGAGTGCTTCTGCTAGTCTACGTTAACGAGGGCCATCTTCAATCGATTATCTGCCTAATTGAAACTGTTATCTTTCAATGTGGGATGTAACGGAGAAGATTTTACGTAAATAATATCTAAATGTCGTTTAATTTCGGCTTCGTCCCTTTTTTTGAAAGAAACTTAACCGCGTGAAATTCAATTTTTAACATTTCAGAATATAACGAAACAACACTTCTTCTAATGACATTAGTTGACATACTACTGAAGCCAGATGTATCAAATTTTGCCATAGTATTTGTCAGTATACGTTGGAATTTGTTCAGGTCAGAAACTTTTTGACTCTAGTCATATTATGTGTGAATTAATAAAATAATATCAAACGTTGACTCCAGTTTTTACAAATTTTCATAACTTTCATATGATATATTTAAGGAAGAACATTGTTTCAAATTAATGAATACAATATTATTAGTTTTTTTTTGTTTTGTAATTTTGTAGCTTAGCTAGATATTTCAGATTTATGTTTGATATTTGTATAACGCTTCTTTTGTATCCAATCCAATATGGGGATTAATTATCATATGGCAATCTCTTGCAATGAAAAATAAAGATGTTTAAGGGATGTTAATCAAGTTTCATTTACTAACTTTAAGACACGGCCATGGATACCGATAGTAATTATGAAACGAAATTTGATTGATAAAAAAAAATATTTTTAAGCTATAAATCCGCCAGATATATTTGCATGAAATTGTTAAATAACCAAATATATTCTCAATGAATAAAAATCCTTAATTGTTTCTGACTTCTTAGAATTCACATCTAAATTACGTTTGATATAAATATGCTTTTATTTACTGTTTATATCAACTTTTTTTTTAAATATTGTGCTTAATTACATAAACGGGAAATACTCGTATAATCAACGTCTTCATGTTGTCTCCTTCTATGCATTGTTAAAACGTTGTCAGTAAATTCATTATAAGAGTAACAATATGTTTTATGAATAAATTTAAACAGATAACATAATTTAAATAGTTTTTTTTTATTGTTTTGTGTTTCCTTAAATATAATACGTCTACTGAGGATAGATCAGTTCGTTTTCAATGTCAAATTACGAGTACTTTTGTAGTCCGGCTTCGTTCAGTTCTGTATCTTATAAGTGTTATCAATCCGCTGATTTAAGCGATTAGAACGCAGCTATTAATTAAACCACACTCTGTCATAATCATGTGATACTTTATAGGCAATGAGCTGAGATTTCCACTCCACTTATTAGTGTCGGTTGCTCTATAAAGAAACTAGCGTATAAACACCATTTGTGAAAAGTCAAGATCCATGAAAGAGCAGGTGCAAAGCGCCGCATCACGAGGGCTGTTCCGCTGCGATTCTTTTCATTAACATACTTCGCGAAGCATGTGAGTTTAAAACGCTATATATTCGATTATATCTAATGGCTGCATACATAAGCGTTTTCCGATGCATTTATCACCCGATACTAACGATATAACAAAGAAACTGTACAGTTGTTTCATGCTTCGAGTTGAATAACGCACCTATATATTTCGTCTACTCGTCACTATTTGATGATTTTTTTTCTTTAATAATGCAATAGAAACTTGGTCTGGGAACACTTTTGTTGCGTGAGAAATGTGATTTATTAACGCCAATTACTTGTATTCATTAAAACAACTGCAGTTTAGTATTATTTGTAAAAGAAAGATTCAATGAATTTATTATAAGGACTTGTACTAAACATAATATATAAATTAATTGCTTTGTCAATTACAACCACGAAGAGTCCGTTTTGATACATTTATTTATATATTTTTTGATAAAATGATTACTAACCGTTATTCTGGAATAAAATTTTCAACATCTTGAGGGCTCGTATCGTATTTACATTTAATTTTAATTATAGTGAAACGATGATTTTATTGCTTCAATATTAGACAGACGTAGCTGTTTTTTTTGTGGAACTGGAAGAGTCCTTAAAAGCCCTAAGAAGTAACTCATAATCCACACCATTTGTGTCTATTCATTATTCCTTTATACTCGTACATTGTTTCCGATCTAAACCAGACCCGTACAATTTATAATCTCACGTCATTATTATGTCGTAAAAATCCGGGGGTTGCGGGCTCATTTCGCATTATTTTTCTAGTTTCACTTAAGGCCTCTTTAACATCTTTCTGGTTAGTTGGAAGAGATTGCTTCATGGTAAAGAGCTCGTTACGTTGTATTGTATATAACGAAGAATGTAATAATACAACATTACATGAAGCATTTCCGGAGTCCATAGTCTACTGAATAATATTGTTATGATTTAACTTGAAATTATTTAGTAGCGATTCTGAGCTACTATATTCCTTATTTCTCCTGATATAAGGAAGAAAGCTAGCTTAAAAGATAATTGATTTGTCAAATAACAAGAAAGCCTCCACTAACAACAAGCACAATTGAATCTATCATAATCTTGATACTAGCCTAATAATCAAACAACATCGCCGCGTTAATAGGAAATTTATTATTTATTTATGATATCATGGTCTAGTTAACCTCCGTGGCCTAGTTGATAAGACGATTGCCTTCTACTCGGGGGTTTCAGGTTTGATTCCATATGGTACTCAAGAAAAAAAAATGGTAGAAGACTTCATCTGGCATAATAATCGCATGCTCCGATTATGTGTATGACTACTGTTTCCTCTTAACGTGCGGTGGTGCTACCAACACGTGAAGTGATGAATTGCAAGTTCCGTACCCACTCCAATGGTTCTAAAGGTTCGATTACTGGACCCAAAGAGAGTATCGTCTCCCACTTACGCGCTTTGATTTGTCCAAATCTCCAATTCGGATACGTTAAAAAGCATAATATGAAAGGATATGAAGATATTCTGGTTTTAATTTTAAATTTCATTTCCATTCCTACTAGATATTTTCAAGTGGTGCTCATTAGCTGTCCTTCATAAGCTCTTCGGTAGTTAATTTACGATCAAACTGCGCAATAAAAATCACCTTTAATTTTTATAATTATTTTGAATAATATTCTAGTTTGGAGAACTGTTTCAATTAATAACATGTAGTAAACACATTTAAATTGAAAGAGAGTTTGAATCTTAAAATGAGCGAAAAAAATCTCTCGACTTGAAATTAAATTTTGTCACCTATTAATCTTTGTTCAAGTAGTTTCTGAAACTGAAGTATACACGGGTAAATCATTAATTATGTGGCACAAGTAAATCATTAATTAGCTTTGATGTGGTAGAAAACTAAAATTGAATTATAGTATATTGAATTTAAATTAGACACAAAAAATAAATTTTCCCCTCCTCTGTCCCATATCGGGGGTGGCGAGTGATGGTAAAGGGTGGAAAGGAGAAGATTTTGAGCTGAGGAAGCGAACACTGTTACGTGTTATCAGAATACCAATGAGGACTCGAGATTTTTTGCGATGCGTCCAATGAAGAAAACGATCGTCATCTAGATCAACATCAAATAAAGCAAGGCAATTCGGAAATAAATACTTAACGCCTCTACAAGACATTTTTCTTCCTGGCAATAAAATCTTGTACTTTGATGGCAGTAAAGAATTAAAGACACAAGAAAAGAAGTTTTTTTTTGTATATATTTATTCAAAAATTTATTTGGGACAGTTACTTTGTACAAAAGCAAAATGTAGTTTTTTTAGTATTTTCTTTTATTTTAACAGACATATTGTATGTTGAACTAAAATTTTTATTATTTTTTATTCTTAGAAATGAAAGCGAAGTTAATAATTTTTTTTATTAAAATTTTCTTTTTTTATAAATGACTTGTTTTTTATATTAAAAAATATTTGCTAATAAAATACAATATTATAAACATTTTCAGTACAGTCACTTAGTGGACAAACGATAAATATAATGAATTGACTTCTTCTGTACGTTTCCCGACAGGCTCACTTACAAATTGTTTTTTCTTTACACTTCGTCTGATTTGTAGTTTTAATCTACTTCACACAAGTCATATTTAGCGATTAACCAGTGCTGTAAAAGTCTATCAAATGAACGCTGCAGTAGCTTGTCGTGTAATATTCATCTCCTGGCCATCGGGAATTTGGATCAAGAATGTGTGCTTACTGAAGGACAATAGCTTGCAAATAATGAACCAATGCAACACGCACACACGTCATTGATCCAAAGATTTGCTGATAACCATCCACCACAATGTATAAGATTGCTTTACATGAAACTAGTGATATATTGGATTGATGTTAAAAATAAATTTGAGCGGTCTCTATTAATTATAAATTCAACAAGGGTATAAAACTGCATCAAAAACCATGATTTTTAGTAGGAAAATACGACTGGTTGTAGGAGAGTTGTGCCTCCTGAGTTGTGAAAGATGCCGGTTGTACGAGAGTTGTGACTCCTGAGTTGTGAACTGGTTCAATAATACTGTGAAATCAAACAAAAAAATGAGGTACAAGAACGCCTTAAGTCAAACCTTATGGTTTACTCGTACATACATAAATGGGTTGCAACATCGTAGAAGTTAGATAAGTGGCGACGCACCGTGGGTTACATTTTTTGGGACTGCAAGATGCGACTGTGAAAAGGAAAAGCACATAAAACCACCGAATCTTCAAATATCGAATGGAAGAGTGTGCTCATACTACGCGAGGGTGTGCGGATCCAGGATTGAATTTTCAAGTCACCTCATAGTACACGAAAGGGACTGCCAGTCCTACTCAAATCAGTACCATCCTTTGAAAGACGTTTAAAGCTAAGGGACTGAAATCAATATTTTTTTCATATGTTTTTCATACAATTCTTTCCTTTAGTATCGAATATACGTTAGATAAACCCATGAAATCGTGCTAAAAAATCTCGATACTTCTCTCTAGGATATATTTATTTTATATTACCGTTATTTAAAGGCATCATCTACTAACAGTGAATTTTGGATAAATGATGGGGATTTTTTAAAATCTTATCTTATTAATAAAACAAAGTATTTTGGACATCTGTCTGAACAACGAACAAATGATGCCAATTATCCAACAATCCATACCATTGGAATTAATTAGTAGCCACA
>CATKWJ010000304.1:0-25901 GCA_949825065.1 Odontocerum albicorne | reverse complement strand
GTACAGAGGACAAGTGACTTTCAAATCTACTGAAAATTGTCAATTTTAAGATTCGTCTCAAGGGTACCGAAAACTTTTCCATAGAAGAGATCAGGCTATTTGAAAAGTTCTGTTAAAATAATTGTTTTAGTTAACTCTACTAAGAATCTGATGAAGTATTCTCAGCACTCGGCCTTAACGATATTTCATTCAGTTTAAAACAATCCTAGAAATATTAAGGAACCTGATTATGGATCTTCTTGAAAATCATAAATGCAATTTAATATTTAACCCTCTCATCTATCTTCAATCATCTAAGACTTTTAAGTAGTGGAGTAATGTGACATTTCTTTATCACCCAAGTTGAAACATGCAGTCGCATTTAAAATTGATTTTAGTTTGTTGATTTGTGTTATAGGCAGTGCTTTTTTGCAGTGGAGCGGCGCTCCACCACCTTTTTTAAGGTTTGCAAAAAGCTTGACAAGAAGAGAGGTCCGGCACCTTTTTTTTTAAACAAAAAGCACTGGTTATAGGCAAGCCCGGATACAAACTGTTACAATAATCAACGCGGGACACAATGGTCGCTTTTATTAATAAACGAGACTGCTCACCTAGAAGAGGCCATAATATAATTTTATGTTGCATACGTTGAAAAGTTCAACCCTACAACACTACCTATTTGTATCTCCATGAATAAAGAAGCAGAACAGAACCATCATCATCATGACGAAAATGCGCCTAACCAAGTCTCTCGTTCTCGCAATATTTAAGTATGGCGCGGAGGCTGGACTCAACAAGTAAGAGACGTAGAATAGATTCATTTGAAATGTGGTGTTGAAGAAGGATGCTATGAATTCCATGGATAGCAAGGCGAACTAACGCCTCCATTCGTGAAGAACGAGATTGTCCACAAAGTGCTTTCGACGACGCACAAGAGGAAGAGTGCCAGTGTATTGGATGGCGCAAGTGAGGGACGCAATAGGACTACCCTTAACAACTGTCTTTCGAACCGCTACATGCAGAGATGGATGAAGAGTAGTTGTCAGAGGCTATCATGGGATTCACGATGTTCAGTCATGAGCTACATAATAGGATGATGATGGATAAAGAACCTAAAAATATGGATGGAAAAAAAAACCTAAAAATAATTGAGAATAATTTTCATAAAAACTAACGTAATTACAATTTTTTTATTAAAATGATGATCATTTATTCCTTTTTCAGCTTGAAATGTCTTGGTTTACTCGTATATGTGATGGTTTTACATACATGAGTCGTTTAGTATTTAAAAATGTATAGTTTTACAATAGGAACATTTCCTCGGTTTTATAATAACTCAATTCACGCAAAACCAACAGATTGTTATTTTTGAAACTAAACCACTCATATATATACCCATACATGTTATATTATAGATGCATTGTCATATAAATATAATTAGGTACTAAATACAAATAATGGTCTATGAAAAAATTATGTTCTTTTTTTGTTAAAGAATTATTTGACAATTCACCAATGAATACAGTCAAGTTTCCTACCAAACCAAAAAATTCACGGAACAAAATATTAACGCCAGATCAGGTTTTAGTCATTCCACTCATTTAGTTAATAACTGATTTGGGTACTGATATAACGCAGTCCTTGGGCCGGCGGGGCCGAGGGCCGAGTGGCGTAAGGGGTCGGTAAACAGGGGCGTGCCAACCCAAAGATTCAACTGTGCTCAGCACTAGTCCAAAGTTCAGAAATAAATAAATTTTCATTTACTGTGCATTTATTTTCAACGAACACTCTTTTCATATTTTTCAATTAATACAGAAATATTTATACAGGAGCACAATTTGATTATCGATGAGTCAATTTGAAATATTAAAAAATGCCAAATCAGTAACGACATCTGTGGTCTAAGTCAGTGCTCCGCAACCGGTGTGCCGTGGCACACTAGTGTGCCGTGAGCCGGATACAGGTGTGCCGCGGTCAAATTCAATGTATTTGACATTTTACAATTTTTCATTATGTATTTAATACACAATGACAAATTATTTTTCATAATATTGTCTATTTTTCAAAATGTTGTATAGAATAATTATTATAACTAAATAATTTTTCAATGGTCTCCAGCGCCTGGTGCCAACTGTTGAAAACTGCGTAGTGTGCTTTGTACACACCATGCCGCACCAAATTAGTCATAGACAAAGAAAATGACCCTTATGCGCGTCGCTGAAGACTCATGCGCATGTGTTATACTGCATTTGCAATTTTCATTTATAGTTTTATGTATGTATACTTTTCAAATAAAAAACAAAATTTATTGTAAAATTTGTGTATCAATTTAATACCTATATACTATGCGTATCCAGAAAGTAAGTGTACTGAGGCTCTCACGACCGGATGGATTTTATTTTCGACATGTTGGCTACACTTCTGTGTAGCCTGACCCTTCCCCTCCGCAATGAGACCGGTTCGAGGTCAGTACGTTGAGAAGTGTCGACGCGACAACACGTTTCGTGAAAAATGTCAATCCAATCTCCCGCCAAGTGCGAAATACGCGGCGTCGTCCGTTATCTCGTTTGGAAGGAAAACCTCCGGTTGAGGTTTATAATGAGGTGAAAACTGCATATGGTGATAAAGCTATGAATCGTACGAGTGTGTACAAGTGGTGTCGCGAGTTTAAAAACGGTCACGTCACACCTCTTCACCCTCCGCCAAAAAATTCAAAACCACAATTTCAGCCAAGAAAATCATGGCATCCGTGTTTTGGGACTGTCAAGGCATAATTTTAATTGAATATATGCCTCAAGGGGAGACCATCGACTCTGCAAGATACTGTGAGACCCTAAAAAAATTGCGGAGGGCGATTCAGAACAAGAGGAGAGGCATGCTGACAAAGGGAATCTGCCTGCTGCACGACAATGCCAGACCACACACGGCCAACGCCACGAAGGAACTGCTCGCCTCGCTTAAATGGGATGTCCTGAACCATCCCGCGCATTCCCCTGACCTAGCACCTTCAGATAACTATCTCTTTACCTCCCTGAAGCTGCACATGGGTGGAAACAGGTTTTCAACCGACGAGGAGGTAAAGGAGGAGGTGGAGAAGTGGACGGAGGGGTTGGCGGGAAACTACTTCGAGGAAGGCATCAAAAAGTTGATACCCCGCTTCACCACCTGCATTGAGAGGAATGGCAACTATGTCAAAAAATAGCTTACATATGTACTACGGTAACCACGTATTTTTTTTGTTTAAATAAAAAAAATTGTAACCGACAAAAATTCAGTACACTTACTTTCTGGATATGCCTCGTATTTTAGCTTTTGGTGTGCCGCGGAATTCTAGGAAGAATTTTGGTGTGTCGTAGGTGAGAAAAGGTTGCGGAGCACTGGTCTAAGTGATAAGACATCTGTTTTCTAGCCTAAGAGTTTAAAAAAGTGTTCCGATCTGGCTGGTTCCAGCGCTCCTTAACATATTTCTGGTTCGTTGTAAGCTATTGCCACAATATGGTAATAAGTTAGGTTGTAGTATACAAAACGAAAGTTTGATATAGTACAATACAATGTGAAATTTACATATATACCATCACACCGTTTGCCTGTTGGGGTAGGCAGAGAGAAGAAAGTGCAAGACGTTCCTATCGCGACACACATCATTTGACTTTTCTACATATGATACATACACCTTCTCACACAGCTGAAATTATTTCACTGACTTTTTACATTTTCTTCATTCAAAATGTCATTTATTTAATCCAACAATCCTTTCTTTGGTTTTCTTCTACCACACCTGCTACTCATATTTGTTTTTTAGTATTTCTTCATTCATTCGTTCTAGATGCACAAACTATCTCAGAGTGATTTTCTTGATCTTTCTTAATACATCAACTTTAAGTTCATGTTAATCACTTCATTCCGTATGTGATACATAGTCACCCAATATACACATATTACACAGTACAATATATAATACATGTTTCTTCATTATTTTCGTGTATTATCCACGGTACAATAATTACGTTGTTTAAATGGAAAGACCATCTATATGGCAACCTTCAAAAGGTCCTCATATCTCTCTCTTCCCCTGTCAAGGAAATGAAAACTAATTTTTCTCTCTCAAACTATTCAACTTTATTCGTTACCTAGTTAACAAGGCATTTGTCTCCCGACTTAAGGGTGGGTTCGATTCCCATTGGTATTTTTTTTCAAAGTGTTTCTTTTTGGTTTTTAAAGGGTCAAGTAGAAAAAGGGAGAAGTATGAGAGTGAGATTGGACACCATGAAGAGGTTGCCTATATAGGGTACAATTTGACGAGGACTATTATATAATTCTACTTCTCTATTATTTTTTCTAAAAAAATACTTTTCCTAATTTATATCATAATTTAGCATAAATTGCAAGCATAAGTTTTATTAGACGAATGACTCACAAAATCTGTGAAATTATTGTTTGTAAATTTTAACAAATTTTACTTCATAGGACAACACAAGCTGCGAATTAATAGTCGACTGACTTGGAATGAGACATTCTAGAAGATTTTTAAATTCATAAGTCAGTGGCCATGGAATGATCTTAGATGCCTTAACGGCGCCAGGAGAATAAATATTTTATACAGACAGCAAGACATTTATATTTGGGTATACTCGTATATAATACATGCAAAAAAGACCTACCCATAAATCACATTTTTGTTTTTTATGGTCACACATATGAATAGTTGATCCAAAATTGTATTTCAATAGGAAAACTTTGGGCCCATTAAAACATCTTTCTGGTTGGTTGGAAGAGATTGCCAATAAACTCGCCAGGTGAAATAAATATATATATATATATATATATATATATATATATATATATATATATATATATATATATATATATATATATATATATATATATATATATATATATATATATATATATATATATATATATATATATATATATATATATATATATATATATATATATATATATATATATATATATATATATATATATATATATATATATATATATATATATATATATATATATATATATATATATATATATATATATATATATATATATATATATATATATATATATATATATATATATATATATATATATATATATATATATATATATATATATATATATATATATATATATATATATATATATATATATATATATATATATATATATATATATATATATATATATATATATATATATATATCACCATCAGCCTGTATCTATCCACTGCAGGATGTAGGCCTCTCCAAGTTGTCTCCACAAAATCCTGTCCTTTGCACATTGCTGCCACATAATACCTGCATGCTTACGTATTTCGTCCACCCAGCGCGCCTTAGGTCTTCTTACAGGCCTTTTTATACCTATTGGGTACCACTGGATTACTTCATACGTCCAACGATGGTCTGTTGCTCGGGCGATATGTCCAGCCCACTTCCACTTGAGTCTTTTTGCAACCTCTATAACATCTTCAACCTTATATATATACATATATTTTACTTAAAACCTGTTATGTAACATTACATTTAATAATGTGATACAGTTCTGATTATCTGACTTAAATATGATTGCAGTAGGGTAATCCGGAATTAGCGGAATCAAATTATCATACTAAAATTATGTACTTTTATTATGATACCTTAAAACAATGTGCCTTATTTATAGTAATATATTTTCTCTTAGTATGCACATTATATTGAAAACGATTAAAAAAATGTACAAAATAGAAAAATGTATGCAAAAGACATAAAAATATACATAACATAAAAAAATAGACTAAAAATTAACATATAAAAATTGTTTAAGTTCACATTTATTTAATCGTGAAACATGATCTTAAAATCAGCGTTACAAATTATTTTCTTATATTTTGATTATCGGATAATTAAGACTCTACTGTAACCCGAAAAAGATTAAAAAAAAAACGATTTAAAACGTTCTCCTTTTAAGTTCCCTTAATTGAGATGTCATATTGTAGGAATTTGTATGGCCATGATACATAATCCGACGGTCACTTGTCCTGTATGAAATGTGTTCTAGGGCGTTGTTGAGTCCTTTCCCGCTCCTGTCGACAGGTGTGTTGTTAGCCAAGGTGCGCCGCCCACCTGGGACAGCTGGCGTCCGCGCGCGCCATCTACCGCCCGGCTCCAGCACCAAATCTTTACTGAGGAAACAGATGGTCGTGTCTTAAGCTGTCTTCGAGCATGTGGGTAATTGGTACGAATACATTCAATCTGAAAGGATTTCTATAAAAATTATAATTGGGCGTATATTTGCATAAAACAAAAAAAGCCTTTCGTTTCTTCGAAAAAAAAATCGTCATCAATCAATATCAAATAGGATATCCAGGTATTAATTTATTCCTTTGACGAGTTTAAGAAAAAAAAACATCAAGCCATAAAAATGTTGTTTGGCAAAAATCAGTATTCAAAGAAATTCCATTCCATAAATTAAAAAAAACAGGCAAAATGTTGATTGAATTTAAACTAGTTGCAACCCGTGAAATATTCACGGAAGTAAAACAAATTCTACATTTATGAAAATATATATTCATATATATACATCGTCCCCTTTTACACCGGTTCAAAAATTGTTAGCTAGGTATTTAAAATTCGTTCAGTATCACGGACCCACCGAGATTCAAATTTCGAATTACTTTCGGAGAGAATCCAAGTATTCCTCTCACTCTCGTGTATTCAAAATTCAATTCTCGTATACTTTCTTCGACGACAACCGTCGTATGGGTTTTGGCCTATTTATACTATTTAAATTAAATTAAATAGTTCATAAATCATCTTAGTGTTTTTTTTTTAAATGGTATCAAATTTCATTTGAGCGCGTTTGTTCTCTTTTTTTAGTTTCGAGAACTTTATTGAAATTTCTCGACCATATTTGTTCATACTGACGTATAAGATATTTAATATACAAAACTCGCGTTTTCAGAAATAATGTTTACGTTCGTTTTATTTATTTTACTTAAACGCGTATATTATATGTACATTTATATTATATATTATACGAGTAATGCAGTTCTACTCAAACTCTGTTCTCCTGATCGATACTTGTTTCATTTATTTTTACTGCAAATCACAATGCATTTCAACACTCGCTCTGTCATGGTGAGCAACCGACATGACTCCATGATCGTGAACAACACACATTACTCCATGATGTGTGTTGCTCACGATAAAATAGAGTTAAAGTGTCTATGCTATTTATTGTTTATGGTACAAAGGGGAATAGGATTAGAAGCGGAGAAGATAAATTTAATTGACTATTTAGGATATTTTTATTTCGTTTGTTTTCCTTCTGTATTTCAATGGTTTCAAGGCTTTTTATTATGTAATATTTTTGTGTTTATTGAGTGTGAAACCAAGCTATCAGTGTTAGGTGATAGAAACTCAGAAAAAATATGTTTTTATCATTGCTTTAATGTGTTCTTTAATTCGTTTACTGGAGTTCCTTGTTGTCATAACTTATTATATTTTAAATTTATTTATTTATAACAGCCGCAGCCTTCACACAAAAAATAATTCAATTACAATTATCCAAAAAATAAATTAAAACAGTAGGTAATCAAACATGTCACACAACAAAAATTAACATCAACAACAAAACCGAACATTCATCGAAACTAACACACACTCAAAACGGAAAAAAACATTCTTGTACTTACAAAAAAGTGAAATAATTACATTTAAAATAGAAATTCAATTGCGCCTTTCAATTGAAGACTGATTTAACTCTTTATAGGCCGGTGACTCAATATTAAACCACAAATCATAAATACTAGCGTTCAAATGATAAAAAAAAAATATTATGATAAAAACTATACACAATTGAATAGTCTCGTGCGGCTTTTAATAAAATGAGAAGCGCATTCTGCGATGATAATCTAAACTTGAAACTTCGACAACGGTTAGTCAAATGCTACGTTTGGTCAGTGTTATTGCGTGGAGTGGAATTATGGACCATCAAACTTTGTAGTATGAACCGACTGGAAGCATTCGAAATGTGGATGCACAGGAGAATGCTACGGATACCGTGGACGGATATGGACAGCAACACAAGGGTTCTTCAAAGAGCCAAAGTTGATAGAGATTTGCTGACTTATATTAAAATCCTAAAGGTGTCATATTTGGGTCACGTACTTAGAGGAGCAAAGTACAAATTACTGCACCTTATCATCCAAGGCAAAATAGAGGGTCGAAGAGGTGTTGGCAGGAGGCAAATTTCCTGGCTCCGCAATATACGTGATTGGACTAGTATAAGGAGCGTCGGGGATCTTTTTCGGGCTGCCGGGGACAAATATGTCTACTCTCAGGTGATATTCAACGTTGGAGGGACCTGACATGACACTGGGAAGAAGAAGAGTAATTGTGATATAATATATTCATTATGCTTAAGAGATGCCGAAAAATATAAAAAAAAAAGTTAAATATAAAAAAACGCCAAGAATGGGTGTCCGTATATTTTGTCATAAATAATATACTATACTTGTGTATATAATATATTAGTATGTGATCTATACAGGGCTGGTCATTAATAATATACTTTAATTGTGTATGTATTATATTAACATAGTATGTGATCTATACAGCGCTGGTCATAAATAATATACTCTAATTGTGTAGGGTAGATGTCCCAAATATCGCCTACCCTAACTATTTCTCTGGATTAGGAAATCAAGCTGGAAACTAAATGAATATAACTAAGAACTATCCTCCTTTGGTTTCCAGGAATCAAATCGCTTCTCAACCTATGTTAGTTTATGTTAACTAGCAAAATTTAAAAAAAATCCCAAGGAAATTTTCCAAAATTGGGTTCATTATATCGCCTACCCCTGTTCCTGTTACCGAAATTAGGAGCACCTGTTAAAAACGTTGCTAGTAGAGCACACATACCTTTTGTAAACTAATTTCAAACTTTTCCTGAAAAAAAAGACAAATTTAAAAAAACAAATGCTTCATAATTTATTAGAAACAAAAAAACGTTCATCACAGCCTCAAACACTTCAGACGCAATATTGTTTTTGCTGGCACTCATAGAAAGCTTGCCGCAGGCGCTACATGTGGCAAAACCCTAAACCGTCAAGGTAACTACACAAACTCATAGATGGTGCGTAACATGTTATAGTAGCTTGTAAACACAAGTGGGCGATATTGGACACAGGGGCGATATTTGAGACACCTACCCATTAGTATGTGATCTATATATGGTTGATCAAGATGAGTTCAAATTAAAATAAACACGGTAGATAATATTAAACGTGGCATAAAATAGTCGAATATGAATGTATAAGTATGTGGACTATTGCATACTGAATAAAATTCGCTTTCGCGACTTATTAGTATGGAAAAATGACAGTATTATGAGAAACATATAATGTTATGTAATCAAAAGATGTATAATAAAAAATTGGGCTTGGATAAAAATATAATCTGTCATAATAGATTAATCGACCAATACATTTTTGCTTTTATTAATATTTTTGACAACCTCCGCGCCCTACAACTTTCGATTCCTGGTAGTACCAAAAAATGAATAATTTGTCTGGTAACAACACTTGATATGCGAAAGTGGTTGCGTCTTCACGTAGAGTTACCAACACCTGCAATGACGAATCGCGAGTTCTGTGTCTATTCCAGTGGTTCTAAACTACTCGTAGAAGGATTGATTATTTTTACTTTACTGCTCAATATTGTTTCTCGACCTTGCTCTTCAATTCATCCGAATTATCAATTGGGATGTTATTTATTTAATGAACACTTCATTGCAAATACAGTCTGGCGAGCTTATTGCCAGGCGGCAATATCTTCCTATCAAACAGGCAAAAGTTAAGAAAGCAAGTTAATGGTCGCAAAAAATATTGTTGTGATTATTCATATTTGTAAAATTTATGGACATATAAAATTTATGGGCATATAACTAAAAGTGAGATATCATCAATCAAAGGAAAAGGAAGGGATGGTGGAGAAAAGAAAAATCAGGAATGAAAAACATTATATTACTGACTAGAAATGAAAATATTTTCCATTCGCTTCTTAAAGCATGCCAAATACGGAACGAATCTAGCATTAGAGTCTTACTGCGTGGAGAGTAAAGGATTATGTAAAAAAATAAGAACGGTGATGGGAAAGACCAATAAACAAAATATGTCTGAGCGTAGCGCATGTCCACGATCGGAAAGATTATCTATAAAGTGACTTGGCGGGTATTATGACGTCATAAAATCGTCAGTCATTTACGGCATGATTTCAATACTAATAGGCTTCATATAACATTAAAAATTATTTATTGAATTGAAAAACATCATAGTTTATATTTATACAAGCCATTTCACTTTTGCTTTAAACTCGTATAAACTATTTGCCTGTATGTTTGCAGCAAATATCTTATTGTGTATGGTATAGTTAAAATCGTAAAATTCTATCTTTAATTTTTGATTCAATATAATTTAATAAATTATTTATAATCGCAATACTTCATTTGATACAACAGAAAATTAAAATTAAAATTATTCATTACCTTTGTGGATCTTCTACAAAGAGTAAGTTATTGAATTATTTATAATCGCAATACTTCGTTTGATACAACAGAAAATTAAAATTAAAATTATTCATTACCTTTGTGGATCTTATACAAAGAGTAAGTTATTGAATTCATGGAATGAGACTCATATGAAAATTAATATGTATCTCACTTCTCTCTCTTCCATTGTCTCATGTAAGATATTCACAGAATACTTGTATTTTCCAGTAGACTGTATTCAGAAACTTTGAAGTCAATACATAATTACTACTGGGTTGATATTTGTTATTTGATAAGGTGATAGAAGAGTCGAATGCAAGAGATAAAGGCTAATAATAAGGTATCGATTCACAAACGTTATGTTGGAAAAATATTAAATTTTAATTTCATTCATAATGTAATCCTGCAATATAATTATGGGTGTAGAAGAGGTAAATTATATTTCGCGATAGGAAAGATTTGCGCTCTCTTCTCTCTGCCTACCCGACAGGGAAATGGCGTGACAGTATATATTATATTATATATTGTGAACAATGCGGTGAACTTTTTATTAGTCAATGTGTATTAGCAGTGCTCTTTTGCGGTGGAGCTCAGTGGAGCGGCGCTCCACCACCTTTTTTTACGGTACCTATACAAAAAGTTTGACAAGAAGAGAGCTCTGGCACCTTTTTTTATAAAAAAAAAAGCACTGTCAGTGCCTTTTTGCGTTAAATTGCAGTGGAGCGGCGCTCCACCATCTTTTTTAAGGTATACAATAAGCTTGACAAGAAGTGAGCTCCGACACCTTTTTTTTTTTTTTTTAAAGTACAGTGTATTAGTATAATATATGTTTTGCAGGTATGCGTATACGAGTATCTGGCTATGAATAGTTGTTTATGTACTCGTATTTTGTCTAAGAATGTATGTATACATGAATATATTCGTTCATTTGATTGATAGTACATAAAAATTATTTTATCTTCATATGTAATGGATGTTATTTGAATAAATACTCTTCAGTTATGTTTTTTTTGTAAAATGTGAAGTTGTAAGCTTGAAAACATTTGTAAGGCCCCGTGTCTGGATTCTTCTCTTTACACTGAGGCGTTGCCTGATTGGGGAGGGTGTCATACAAAACGAGCCCAGAACTTTTTATAGCATCTGACCTTAATTGTTTCTTACCAGTCATGTAAAACTCATATTAATAAATATTTTCTCCTACGTTGTGTTTTGCTAACTTAAAAAAATATTATTTTAATAAGAACATAACAAAGACAAAAACTCATATTAATAAATATTTTCTCCTACGTTGTTTTTTGCTAACTTAAAAAAATATTATTTTAATAAGAACATGACAAAGACAAAAACTCATATTAATAAATATTTTCTCTTACGTTGTTTTTTGTTAACTTAAAAAAATATTATTTTAATAAGAACATGACAAAGACAAAAACTCATATTAATAAATATTTTCTCCAACGTTGTTTTTTGTTAACTTAAAAAAATATTATTTTAATAAGTACATAACAAAGATAAAAAATCAAATAAATACGACAATATGAATTATAAAAATTTAACGACCCGACCAATCATTTGTAGAAATATATGTATTTATATGAGAGAAGAAAAAATGTCATCAAACTATTTTATTTGAGTGCAAATGTGAGTGAAAAGCGTAATAGAGGAAGACCAATGAAAATATAATTGGATCAAGTGAGTTATAGTTCGAGTTTTGAAAATATTTATCACAGAAGACGTGTCTGCTTGAAACACAATATTTTAGATAAAAAATAAATGAACCAGTAACATGCTTGGAAAACTTCAGAAATCGAACTTAAAACACAAGATTTTTTGCTAATTTACTTTTAGAGCCAAATATACACTGAGCAATTCTATATTGTTTTAAATTAGCATTAAAAAAGTAAACGTATGATATAATTTCCAATTGAATTTTATTCAGTATTGTAATTGGAAGAAATAGCATAATTTATATTCTAAATTAAATTTGTTTGAGCGGAATTTAACGATCGCCATAACACGTAAGCGACTTATTTTGATACGGAGCCCTCAGTATTCACCGAATCTTTCTCTCACACAGGATGACATAGCTAGGGAAAACGATTTGTTTTATAGGTTGGAGTGGAAAAATTGTGGCATGTATTTCTATAGCAAGTTCACATTCTCAATGACGTTAAATATTATATTTTTTTACAAATTCGATAGACGGCACTGCAATCACCGGTGTCTTTAAAGTGACTGGTTCCAACAATACCATATAAGGTAAAAAAACACTTTCTTACAGTTATTCCTCAGATAACGTACGCCATCCCGGTCTGGAGCCACGCAGCCGAAACCCACAAATGCCAAACTTCAGGTTTTGCAAAACAAAGCTACGTGCACCATTATGGATGCGCCGTACTTTGTTAACAATAAGCGGCTTTATGAAGACGCAGATCTCCCCACCATCCGAGATTTCGCCATCTCTCTGGCTTATATGTTGTATAATTCACTCCTAAGCCACCCAATTACACTAATACACCACCCTTCGTCCCCCAATAATACACAGTACCTACAAGTAGATTTATTTTCTCCCATTATTTTATATATGAGTAGTTAAGTTCAAAAGCTTTATTAATGTACATACTCGTAGATCTATTTTTCGTGAGGCATATGCAAGTTTATAAATATTGAAAAACGACGTTCTCTCCAATGTCTATACAGGACAAATAATCATTATAACGAGTACCGAAGTAACAAATTTTTCAGAATAACGAATATTTTTGTTGAATCAAATAAACGTAAATAAAAGAACGTGTTTAATAAATCTCGTTGTAACGAAATTAAAAAAAATCAGTAAATCGAAAATCAAAATAACATCGGAAATTTTTGAATTGAGTGTATTCGTATAACTTTTTATTCTCAAATAAAATAGTGTATTAATACTTTATATTTCTCTCGTGTTCAGCTTAACGAAATATTATTTATAGTTCCATGAATTTTGTCATAATAGGATTTGACCTGCATATGGACACCATAACATAGTACGGTGAGCGCACAGGGAGTTTGTATACAACTATTGTTCTAACCAGTGATATGCGGAGAAACCTTCACGTGTCAATTCCATTGAAATTCGTACACTGCCATATAGTGATGAAAACATATATTTAACCCTGTAAGAAGCCCTTATAACATTTTTTGATAGAGTAAGAAATGCCCATATAAAGGATAATTGTGTCGTAGAGACGACTGTTATAAATATAATTATTAAAGAAATCTTGACTTGTTTTGACTTAATAAGATTATATATTAAGAAAATGTTAGGAAACAAATATATTTATCTGGAATGAATGGAGAGCGGATAAGAAATAGACCGGCGAAAGAATGGGTGTAGACAGTTGGAAAACAAATTCACTGAAGAATGGGAAAAATGTATGTGAAATAGATTTTTTATTTCATCTTATGGCCCCATTAAAATCATCTAAATAAGTTATTCAAATATGGTGAGGAACGCGGAAGAGAGACAACATTATATTCGGCTTCATTTGTTGACCATTAGGGGTAATACTAATTAGTCTTACCCCTAATGGTCAACAAATGGAGGGTAGACAATACTACCCCGCACGTGAAGCTTCAACAACTTAAACACACGTCCAGTGCTCGTGATCATTGTTACTAGACAAATTCTTTTACCAGACTCGGAGCTTTTTTTTTAAATGTATTTTTCGGGTACCTGTATTTTTCGGGTACCATCAGGAATCGAATCAGAAACTTCGAATGAAAGTCAAGCGCCTTACCAACTTGGCCTCGGAGATCGTCTTGAAGTAGGATAACATTTATAACAAGGCTGTGGACAAAGCGAGAACAGTTTGCATGGATAGAAATCTCTGCCCCTAAAAACCCTAAAAAAGGTGTCTAGTTGTGATTTTTCTCGGAGTGTCGGTCCAACTTGCGGACACCTTACTCCTTCATCGAATAAATGAAACGGACTTGTGAAATTTGAAGGTTATTTGGGTGGTGGTGTGAAAAAGTATGTTATAAGAGAGGAAAGGATAGAATTCGGTACATATATTAAGGTAATAAATACATATAGGTTACATATTATTTGTATGTCACAGGTGTTGATAAATATGAATAAAGAAGAGAAAGGATAGAGATGTATACATATATAAATATAGATATAATAATATATTACGAAGATGGGGGGGGGGGGGTGAACACTGTGACTTTTAAAATAAATATTTTTAGATAGATAAATATGGGGCTAAAATAAAATACGTATTATGTATGCGCTCTAGGCATAATTCGGCGCCTACCGTTGCGAATAGGGGGTCGAGGGGTGGAACGAAGAATCTGCTTCGGCCTGGGGTGGATGATATTTGCGTTCGCGTCGTAGTCCGACAGTGAACTGATTAGGGGATCGAACCCCCTGTTCGGGTGGCTCGGGAGAGAACTGTAGAACCTCTCGGCCAGAGAGATCGCGTATTCTCGGATGGTGGGGAGATCTAAATCTTCGTGAAGCCGTTTGTTACTGACAAAGTACGGCGCATCCATAATGATGCGCGTAGCTTTGTTTTGCAACACCTGGAGTTTGCGCATGTGGGTTTCGGCCGCGTGGCCCCACACCGGGATGGCGTATGTCATCTGAGGACGTATGATGGCCTTGTACAAGTTTAACTTGATACGTGGGGACATCCTACTGTGTCTGCCCAGGAGTGGTGTTAGGGCTTTCAGAGTGCCGTACGCCCTCCCGGTTATGATGGTGGTGTGCTTTTTCCAGGACAGCTTCGCGTCGAGAGTGACGCCGAGGTATTTCACCTCGTCGCACCACGGAACGCTCTGGCCGAAAAGTTTGAGTGGGCGGATGAAGTTGAGACGTCTTCTAGAAAAACGGACTGCTGCGCTCTTGGAAGGGTTTATCTTGACCTTCCAGTTTCTACACCAGCGTTCTAATCTTGGGAGGATTTTTTGAATGCGAGAGTGGGAATCGCAAGAGTCTCTCGAACTCGAGAGAAAAGCCGTATCGTCCGCGTATTGAGCCGTGATAGATCGGCGGTTCTGGAGAGAGGGCATGTCGCTGGTGTATATATTGTAGAGGGTGGGAGAGAGGAGGGCTCCTTGCGGAACCCCCGCTTGTATGGGGCGGTGAGAGGAATTTATGCCACTCACCTTGACGGAAAAGGTACGGTCGCTTAAAAATGAAGCTATGATCTGCACGAGGCGGAGAGAGATTCCGGCCTTGTGCAGTTTGAAGAGTAGTCCGTTGTGCCAGACCGTGTCGAAGGCCTTCGCCACGTCCAGCGACAGGAGGGTTGTTTGGTGTTTTCTGTTGTAACCAGTCACTATATGTTCTACGACGCGAAAAAGTTGATGAGAGGTCGAGTGTCGCGGTTGAAAACCGTGTTGCGTATCTGGAATTATGTTAAGCGAGGTTATCTCGCTTGTTAGGCGATCGAGGATAAGTCGTTCGAGCACTTTACCTAGGGTAGGCAGTAAGCTGATCGGGCGGTGATTTTCGGGGATCTTACCCGGTTTCGGAATCATTATAACGTCTGCGCATTTGAGAGCTGTAGGGAAGAATCTATGCCTGTAGCAGGCATTAAAGATTGCTGAAATGGCGCAGACGGCTTTGTTTGGGAGTTTCTTCAGGGTGAAATTATTTATTGAATCTGGACCGGGAGCTCTCTTCTTATGGAGGTCGTGAATAATTTTATGGACTTCTTTCGGGGTGAAGAAATCCGAAGTCGGCGGAGGTCGTGAGGCGACAATTTTTTTGACCGTTTTGTCAACTGAGGCGGAGTGCGACGGGTTGACGAGGTCTGAGTTTGGGGTAAAAGTGAGGGCGAGCGAGCCCGCAAAGATTTCGGCGCGATCTCGCGCCGAGAAAACTGTGCCGTTCGGGCCCTGCAGAGGGGAGGGCCGTTGAGGGGTTTTACGGAGAGAACGAGTCAGCTTCCACTTTTTGTGTTCCTCGACTTCGAGTGATTCGATAAATTCGCTCCAGCGATCGTTACGATGGCGCTGTAGGTCGAATTTGATCTGTTTCACCAGACGATTGTACAATGTTTTGTACGTGGGGTTGGCGGTGTTCTGCCATAGCTTCCTGATCTTGTTCTTCTCCGCGATTTTTATTTTAATATCGACGGGGAGCGGGGGATCCGGCTTTTGAGGAGGTCTCAATTTTGAGGCTGACTCGAGGGCCGATTTGATGTTGTCGGTGAGATAACTCACCGCTACATCGATGGCCTCGGAGTCAGGAAGAGAGGTCGGCACTCTGATGTTAGATTCGAGAGTGGCCGCGAAATCATCCCAGGAGGTGATATGCCTCCTGAAGGGGAACGGATCCGGAAGGGGGTTGTTATCCGTGAGAGTTAATAAAACCGGGTAGTGATCGGACTGCAACTGCTCTAGCACTAGCAAGTCGCTGTTGAACGGGATGTCGTTTTTGATGATGATGTCTAAGACGTCTGCAGAGTCGTTATCTTTTTGGGAGTATCTAGTCGGAGTGGCGGGGGCGTCCACAAAGTAATTTTTGCGGGAGGAGATCTCGGCTAGCGTGCGGCCGTGAGTGTTTTTGACTCGGCTGTGCCAGAGCGGATGTTTGGCATTGAGATCTCCCGCTACTATAGTGGGAAGATTGTCCGCGAAAAGTGAGTCCAAATCTAACTCGACAAATGGTAATGTCGGTCGGAGATACACGGACACGAGCTTGAGAGGACCGTGGTTGAGGGTTTGAACCACAACGCTGGTGCTCTCCATGTTGTCCGTGGGGGGAGATGCGGAAAGGCAGTGATCGAGACTCGCCTTTATTATGATAGCTGTGCCGCCTCCTCTGCCTGTGAGGCGGTCATTACGGTAAACATAATAATTACGAAGTGAGTATCGGTGACTGGGTTTTAAGAAGGATTCGTTTATCATCATCACATCTAGGTTGTGTTCGACGATGAAGTCCTCGATTTCTTGCTTGTTGGTTTTGCAAGTGCCGTTTGCATTCCAGAACGCGACGGTTAGATGGCAGGGTCTGCTGACTCTAGCCATTGTGAGGCACACACATTGCGAGGGCGTTGAAGACTTCGCGGGCCATATTCATGGCCTCGTCGAGGTTCCTCAATACCGCGGATATGTCGGCCTGCGATGGATAGCGCAGATTAGGGGGTGTTACTTGGGGGGGCGGTTGGGCGGAGAGCTGGGGGCGGGCATTTTTCGTAATGCTCGCGTATGAGATCGCGGGCTTCTCTGGCTGGGGGGGGCGCGGAGGAGAAAGCTTGATTGGCATTTCTGTTAAGAGGGTGTGAGGAACAGCCTCTGAAGTTGGCCGGGTGGTCGCCGCCACAGTTGGCGCATCTCTCCGTCCCACCAACGCTGGCGTGATCGCCAGCGTTCGTGGGACGGAGAGCAGGGAGACGACTTTGTCGACTACCGTCTTGTCGCCCACAAATTGAATTGTACCTCGCGTGAGGAGGGTCGAGAGGTAGTTCATGGCTTGCGCGAGGGACTTCTTTCTACGAATTTGTGAGGTAAATTCCTCGAGAGACGTAGGGGCATTTTGGGAGATCGGGGGGTCTTTTACTGGGAGGACCCGCGTAATTTTGCGCTGAGATCCTTTTTTACGTATGCGCCAGTGTACAGCGTCGGCGCTAGTGGAATGCATTTTTTAATAGAAATTATATAAGATATAAGTATATAGATAATAATATAAATCGTACAGAGGGGAGGGGAGGGAAGAGAAAAGTCCGTTCACTCACCCGATGAGGAGACGTCGGTGAACGTCGTCGGGCGTGACAGTCGAGCACCGGTGAAGGCTGGAACTGCGGTGTCGGGGGCCCTCTTTTTCCCTCCTTCTTAGTGTGATGGAGTCCTGATGAGGTCTACGGCTGGGATGATTGATGTCCTTTCGGGCTGGTGATGTTGATGATGCGTTGGAGACACAAACACTGCTGACAAAACACAAGCACTTTGTAACAGCTCAAGGGAAAACTCTCGTCAGCGCTAGCGTGCGTTGAGCGAGCCAAAACCCCGGCTGATGTGACGGTAACGGGCTCCGTTTACTCTTAGGTGGTGAGAGCGTCGGAGAGCGCTGTTATAGGCGACCGTCTAAGTCGGATGTGAGCGGCCGAATGCCTAAAAAAAAAAGGTGTGGTGTGATGGTATGTAAGTATTTTTAATAAATTGATATACCCGCAAATATGATATATGGTATAATAATATTGTAGATACCAACAATACTCAAAACTTGTAATTATTAAATCCATTTTCTTATAAAAATATATTTTGACCTCGTGACAGGTAAGATAAGACACATATTATATGTACGAGTATATGTAATTTAAGTTCTAAATCTTTCTTTAATTATTCTGGTGTAAGATTTTCTGACAACAAACAATTTATCGTATTTATTGGTGCATTCAGTATCATCCAGAAAATATTAATATTACATGATATATTACGAAGAGGTTCGATTATTCTTAGATTAATTTATATTACTATTGTAATAATGAGAAATTAATTCAAATTTATTTAATTGTCATATGTTAGGTATTAATATAACTGACCAATGAAGTGTTTCAATTAGATATCTGGACAATTCCCCTCTCTCTCAACAGCCACGCTGAATAATTTCTCATGTGACGGATTAGTTCTCGCAGGAAAGTACCTGGAGCTGACAATTCATCGGGTCGTATTATTCAGAATTCTACAATTATATTCCATATCTGTCGACACTTTGGATATTTGGACAGATAAAGTGATATTAATGAAATAATATTAAAAAAAGGTAAGTATTGAAAAATGACTTATTTTTATTGGTTAACAATGAAAGAAAATTGAAAGATAAGAAATTTTGTTATTTGGAAAGTATGTTTCGGTTATATACCATGTACGAGGCATATCCAGAAAGTAAGTGTACTGAAATTTTGTTGGTTACAATTTTTTTTATTTAAACAAAAAAATTACGTGTTTACCGTAGTACATATGTAAGCTATTTTTCGACATAGTCGCCATTCCTCTCAATGCAGGTGGTGAAGCGGGATATCAACTTTTTGATGCCTTCCTCGAAGTAGTTTCCCGCCAACCCCTCCGTCCACTTCTCCACCTCCTCCTTTACCTCCTCGTCGGTTGAAAACCTTTTTCCACCCATGTGCAGCTTCAAGGAGGTAAAGAGATAGTAATCTGAAGGTGCTAGGTCAGGGAAATGCGCGGGATGGTTCAGGACATCCCATTTAAACGAGGCGAGCAGTTCCTTCGTGGCGTTGGCCGTGTGTGGTCTGGCATTGTCGTGCAGCAGGCAGACTCCCTTTTTCAGCATGCCTCTCCTCTTGTTCTGAATCGCCCTCCGCAATTTTTTAGGGTCTCACAGTATCTTGCAGAGTCGATGGTCTCCCCTTGAGGCATATATTCAGTTAAAATTATGCCTTGACAGTCCCAAAACACGGATGCCATGATTTTCTTGGCTGAAATTGTGGTTTTGAACTTTTTGGCGGAGGGTGAAGAGGTGTGACGTGACCGTTTTTAAACTCGCGACACCACTTGTACACACTCGTACGATTCATAGCTTTATCACCATATGCAGTTTTCACCTCATTATAAACCTCAACCGGAGTTTTTCCCTTCCAAACGAGATAACGGATGACGTCGCGTATTTCGCACTTGGCGGGAGATTGGATTGACATTTTTCACGAAACGTGTTGTCGCGTCGACACTTCTCAACGTACTGACCTCGAATCGGTCTCGTTGCGGAGGGTAAGGGTCAGGCTACACGGAAGTGTAGCCAACATATCGAAAATAAAATCCATCCGGTCGTGAGAGCCTCAGTACACTTACTTTCTGGATACGCATAGTATATCACAAAATATTACCAAATTTTATCAAGTAGACTTACGTAATTGTCAAAGACTTAGATTGGTTTTTAGTGGAACAACGCTTACATAGAACAAGAAGAATATGATTTACTTATCGAGAATTTTATGGATTGATCTTGAGATATAGAAAACACATGGACTCACTTGTAGAACGAGATGCAAATTGCTTTGCAGAATCGAAACCTTCCACATGTTGATGCAGGGTTCAACACCAGAGGCAAAGTATTGTCCTTAATGTTTCATTTATACTAAGTTAGTAGCTATTTCTACGAACACAAAGTTAATAGCTATTTCTAAATATTATAATGATATTCTGGCGAATACTATACCATATATACTTATATTAAAAATATCGAAATTGTTGCAAAACTCATTTCCAAGTCTGCATACGAATTATAGAGGAGTTAATTTTATAATTAGTATAGCAATTTTTGGTATTAAAGGAATTGAGCTGTCTTGTGGATCTAATGGGAATACCGCTACTAAGTTTTCCAAAAGATCGATTTCAAAACATACGAGTACATAAATAATCTTGGCACAACTGACTATCAGCTATGTCAAGACTGACGAATATATGGATTAATCGATGTAATAGGGCGGATATTATGATCAAGCTTTTGCCATTGCTGATCCTGTGACGTGGAATGGCCTGCATATTGGTATGAGAATTATGGGGGAGGGGGATGCAGCTTTGGGAAATACTTGAAGACAACCTTTTTTGGGAGGTCTTATAAACATTTATGATTGTAAATGAACACTACACCTAAAGCCGAATGTGTTATATCACATACAAAAATATCTAAAAAGGTTCCTTTGTAATTTATCTACCTATGGTATGTTTTCTGCAATCTTTTTTCTGAACATATTTAGATGCTGGAAAGTACCGAATGTGATGGTCGCAGCCATTAATTACCTTACACTCAACTTACACATATTTGCATTGTAATATTTTAAATTTGTCAATAATTGTAGGTTCGAATCTCGAGTTGAAGCGTCCTTAAGGAGAGTTCGCTCTCTAAACGGCGCTCTATAAACTGTCCGTTTATTATTATTATTATAATCGGTCTATACTTAGAACTATCACAATTTGTCTAGTTAAATTTCTAGTACTCTTCATAACGCTATATAGAGTGGGAGCATTGACTATGAGAAAAAATAAAAGACACATGGCAGATGCCTTTGAGATGTGATATAAGAGGCGGGTGCTCCGTATTCCACGGACCGCAAGACTCACCATCGTCTCTATCATCCAAGAATTAGAGATATCTGAAAGACGTTCGACAAAATGAAGGAAAATAATCTTAATATAGTTTGGATATATTTCCAAAAAGAATAGCGATAGACTGACGAAGCTGGTGATCACGGAGTTAGTTGAGAGAAAACTAGCAAGAGGAAGGTGTAAGACGGATGGACTAAATAAAATAGTTTATAGAATCCTCTTAAAACGTTATCTCCACTATGTATCCCAAGTCCGCCTCAATTATTCATTAAAGAAATAAGGTGTCCTTAAATCGGACCGATACTCTGGGCAAAATAATTTACAGTGTCTCTTAAAATGTTGTATTCATGTCCCAGAACTGTGAAGAATGAAGACACGTTGTACACTATGTTTTGTATATACCGGAAGATCACACCACTCAGCATTGAGCTCGCAATAAAAACGATAAATATTAATAACAGTACACAATGTTGAGTGTAGTTGGCGATCTCCGTGGTCTAATTGGATATACACCTCTGTTCCAACTCGGAGGTTGATTGTTCGATTTCCCTCGGTACCATTTTTGTCAAAAGGGTTCCAATGTATTTTTTTACTGAAAGCTTCTTTAACCTGTTCACCGCGTTAAAAATCAAATTCCACGAATCCTGTGCGCGGCACAATTTCAGCGTTTTTTAATTTCTAAGTTTAAACACATATTTTGTTTAGAACCACTGATATTTGATTACAACACCAAGTAAACAGGACACTTAAGTAATTTTCTGATAATAAATAATAATCATTACTCTTAAGGAGACTCATTAAATAAAGGACATACACTTAACATTACGTAAAATAAACAAAGGAATGCTACGATCAAATCAATGCTTCATGACACTCACCCAATCAAATGCATATAGCACTAGTAATGTTTATTTACGTAAGAGAGACTTAGTAATGTTTATTTACGTAAGAGAGACTCATCGCAGGACTCGATCCGCGCGACAGGTCGTTAATGCTAGAAATATTGAGAAACCAAAAAAATTCGGCGCTCTGTTTATTCAACAATATCTCATAAACTAATTATTTGACAAGGTTTTCAGAGATGTCGCTAGAATATTTTAAATTTTAGATTATTTTAAATTTTAGTTCAATTTTTATTCCAGTTTTGTGTCATTTTTTTTAAGTATTTGTGATTTGAAACTTGGATTGTCGTCAGATCACAGGCGTTTGTGCTCCCTGCGGGGAAAGAGTTAATATATTTATGGTTTGGTTGAAAGAGATTGACACATAGCAATAATACCGCCAAGTTATACTGTCTAAAGCGAAAGTGTAGTATTGTAGAATGCAATTTTCATGTGAAGGAATCTCTGTGACAACATTTAAAGGTATTTTTCCTGAATAAGAGCTTTATGTTTTTTTAAGTTTGTTGCCAGTCAGCTGGAAAAAAAATGATTTTTAACATGCAGTATTCATGTGAATAAATATCTGTGACTTTACATTTAAAGTTTTTATTCCCTGAAATCGATTTTTATGTTTTTTTTAAGTATTGGCCAGTCAGTTGGACAAAATTAGATTTTTACATGCAGTATTCATGTGAATATACTCGTATATGTTATATCTGTGACTTCACATTTAAAGTTTTCATTCCATGAAATAGATTTTTATGTTTTTTTTTAAGTATTGGCCAGTCAGTTGGACAAAATTAGATTTTTACATGCAGTATTCATGTGAATAAATATCTGTGACTTCACATTTAAAGTTTTTATTCCATGAAATGGATTTTTATGTTTTTTTTAAGTATTGGCCAGTCAGTTGGACAAAATTAAAATTTTAACAATTATGTTCACAGAAATTCTCGTCAAAATATATTAGAATATTGTTCGAATTATTGTGACTGGTGATAATAATTTGAGTTTAGATTTCTTGTTCTATCAATACCTATGAACAGTGGGGAATACCTGAGTTTACAATTAGTGAGAACCATGATATTATTTTTCAAATAAAATTTGTATTATTTTATAATGTTCGTTGTATACAGTACAACCTTGAGGACTTATTGCCATATGGTAATATCTTTCAACCAATTAGAAAGATCAAAAAGAGGCCTTAAGTGAAAACAGCATGCAAAAATGTTTTAAAATGTCAGGGTTCTAACAGGAGTTGAACCCGCAACAACTAGATTGAAAGACGTGTCTAAGCAACTAGACCACGGAGGTCGTTATGACATTAATTTGCAGACTTATATTTTCTTTGAATTCGTTTTTAAAAAAAAAAATTAAATAACGTTATATAGGGTGGCGCAACAAGAATTGCAATTTAAAATTTCCCGCTATTTTTTTAGCTGTCAAACGTTTAATATTTATAATGAACATACCTTATTTACATAATTCATATATTAATCGTGCAGCAGTACACGATTGCAGAACTTAATTTAAATTTAAAATTGCAGTTTTGATAAATTGGGTTCTAAATAAACAGAAAGTCTGTTATACGAAAACTAAATCACGTATTATCACATAACCACTAATTGAACAACACTCAAACTTTTGTAACCGAAACATTGACATTATTAAGGGTGCTGCAATTTTAAATTCATCGCCATTTTTAATTGGATGCTTTATTAAAGTGTCAATTGAATAAAAGTTTACTTCAAAAGGAGGCTGAGTGCCATAGATCAAACGTAATCTAATTTAAGTGACTCCGGACATGCAGCAAATTTCAGTTTGATTAAATATCACTAAAACATTCCCTCATACCACCAAAATAGATTCAACGACCCCAGCATAAAGCAATAAATGATTAAATTGGGGCAATATTCTCAAATCTGCAACTTTTCATATTAATGGAATGAGAGGTTATACTTGAAGACATTTTTATCAGAATTTATTGATATTTTGAAAAAGATAAAAAAAAAAGCGCTGTACATGATAAATCAGAACAAATTTAGCACATTGCCTAGTTTTTAGGCATTCTTATTTTATTAAGCCTATTTATAAAAACAAAAAAAAAACATATCCGTGGCCTAGTTGGTAAAAGTTCGAATCCCGTTTGAAAAATAAATCCAATCTGGTTTTCACTAAAAGGCTACTTTAACATCTTTATGGTTGGTTGGAAGATATAGCAACATGCCAATAAGCCTACCTGATTGTGCTGTATACAACGAAAGTGTAATATGTACAATATAACCTAGCTTACTTATTGGCATGCCAATCTAATACAACCAACCAGAAATATGTTAAAAGAAGTCTTAATTAAAAACCAGCCTGAACCCTTATTTTTTAATCTGGGAATCAAACCCATAAGCTCCGGGTTAAAACATAGGCGTCTTACCAACTGCGTCACGGAGGTTGTCCATAATTAAACAAACAAATTATTTTAAACCTTTGTAGACGCCTTATAAGAATTTTCATAATTTGGCGCTGGACTACTAACTTGTAAACTACTTGTGGCGCCATCTCCAATCTCAGTATTTCTTAGCGTTGTTCTATTGAAAACAAGATTTCTTCTGTTACCGACTTGACTTAAACTACAAACCCGAGATACAAACCAGAAATAATGTGTGAAACTAAACCTTGTGTCGCTAGATGGCAATGTAATATTATTTATTTATTTCTTTAACTTTTGGTACATACATACCATCACATTTTTTTCCTATCAGGGTAGACAGAGGACAGAACGCAAGACTTTTCTAACTGGATACACATCTTTAGCCTTTTCTACATCTATATACCTTCTTATACAACTTCTACGATTTCTCTGACTTTCTATGTTACCTTCTTTCAGAATTTCAATATTTTGATCCAACCATACTTTGATTGGTCTCACTCTCACGCTCCTTCCAGTCACATTTTCTCGTTAAATATTTTTTGTTAGTAAAGACTAATTGTTAGTAATAGATAAAGATTTATTCATTAGTTCCACATATTCTAATCATCTCAGCCTGCTTTTTTTCATATCAATCAAATTTCTTTCCATATCATTTCATTCTGTATTCTATCATACATTGTCACTCCATTTATTCTTCTTAATTTATGTATTTTTATAACATTCATTCGGCTCTTCTCCGAATTTTTCCATGTAACAGTAAATTGACAATTTATATAGTGTAGTTTAGAGAGCAGCCTCTCCTCAAAGGTGCTTTAACTCAGGAATCCACTGTAATTCACTTTTATTGGCAGAATACAAATAAAAACTTTTTTTATAGAGAATATGGATTTCCCCATGACTCCCCCAATTTTTTTAACGGGCATGCATGACTGTGGCTAATACTCCTAAATACAAAACAATTATAATAGCATGATTTTCTTATTCAATGATTAATAGCCAATCCCTTGTGATCAAGTCGCTATTCT